>VZSC01000060.1:0-29560 GCA_013398225.1 Steatornis caripensis | reverse complement strand
AGAGTGCAGCTTCTCAGAAGAGACTTAACTAAAAAGCAAAGTTACTAAAAGAAAATCGGTTCTGTCCTAGCCCAAACCAGGACAGGAACCACACTACTGATGCTCTCCTTGCTAGCAGCAGCTCACCTTTTCACATCCTATAACAACCCATAAAACTCCTGCACTGCCTTTTTCGGACGGAACTGAGATTTTTGACTAGAGAGAGGCTCCTAAATACAGCCAATCCAGACATGCACACCTTTGCAAAGACTCACACAGCTGTAGTCATGCTTCGTATCAACAAAGATGTTTTGCCAACCAGTTTTCCATTCCGGTCTACTGCAGATCCCTGTGATTACCAGTGCCACCTCCTGGTACCAAAACTTAACGAGATCCAGCTAGGCAGGAACGGCAGGATGAAGAAACACAAAATATCGCAATCCTCACTTCCTGCTCAATTTTTGTTGTTCTTTACAGACTTATATAAACAGCTATTGATTTTACAGATAATCAAAAGTTAAATATACTTTTAGCTATAAATGAATGAAAGAATAGGGGAGCTGTCAAAGGCAAGAGGTTACAACAGATTTTCGTTTCCAGGATAACCATAACAAAGCTAAACCCAAAACATACATCAAACCAGCTGAAGTTGAACAAGAGAAAGCTTGGGAGTTTAAAGTTTTATTCAGAAGTGTCTGCATACATTGCAGGACTGAGGAAATTCTTGCAGTGTTTATGAACTCTGGATACAAAACCTGGGATTTTGATTGAAGATTCGAAACTGGGGGGTTTTTATGTCCCCACAGCTCAGGTATACAATGAACACCGATTTATCCAAACAAGTTAGGACACAGCTGNCAGAAGTGTCTGCATACATTGCAGGACTGAGGAAATTCTTGCAGTGTTTATGAACTCTGGATACAAAACCTGGGATTTTGATTGAAGATTCGAAACTGGGGGGTTTTTATGTCCCCACAGCTCAGGTATACAATGAACACTGATTTATCCAAACAAGTTAGGACACAGCTGCTGGCAGGAGGCAGAAGAACAGGACTCTGCTCAGGTGTCTGCCAATTTTCTTTCTCAAAGTGACCAAAGATGTGCTGTTTCTTCCAGTAGCAAGTCAGATGATGTCCTCAGGTACTGTCCACTTCAGTATCCTTATCACCCTCAAGCAAAACCCCTTGAACCCCTTCAAGGACACTGCTCACCTCCTGGGCTGTGTCACATTTTTGCCAGCCTATTTACAGAAACCAACTTCCGAAAATGCAGGTGAGGCTGGAAAAATTATATATATGCATGAAAGCAAACAACCTCCAAAGTTGAAGCACAAGATGTATTTTTTCAGCGATATCTTCCCATCTCTTCTCCGTTCATCTCACGTAGACCCTCACAGTAAGAAATCACAGCCTCAGGTCTGAAAAAGCAGCGTTCCTCTCTCTCAGTGTGCCCCCATATTAATACATTTTTGCTCGTGCTGGGGTACCTAAAGGGCCTAAAGGGCAGCCTCTTACTCCAGGAGAGGACAATGAAACATGGCCCAACTTGGCCAGGAAAAGGCAAATGTGCCTTGACCTGTGCTCAGCAATGCTTGCTTAGTCAGTCCAAACGTTCACCTTGGTGGCACAAACCCAGGCAGGTGCAACAGGAGGAGTCGTGAGTGGGGTTTCATGTGCCGCAAGTGCAGTAAATCAATTTGTGTCACCATTTCCTAGGAAAAAAATCATGCAACTGCTCGCTCGCTCTCTGTCCATGGAGAGGAAATAATGTCATTAGGAGGTGGTGTTCACTTGCACTTAGGTTAATAGGTCTCATTTGTTCTGCCAGTGCGGAGGAAGGCAGAACCAATGGAAGAACTTGTAATTCTCCTTTATAATTAAGATAATGTGACACGCCGGCCCTCAATCATAATTTTGGATGCTGCAGTGTCCACGACACATCTTGGAGAGACCGCAGCTGTGATTAAACATTTTTGATAACCCATAAATATAACATTGGTTGCCTCAGTTAGGTTTCTGATAACATCATTCATTTCAGATCATTCAATTAGTGCAGACAAAGGGGCTCTTTCCAGGAGACATAATGTCATTGTCTCTGGAAAGGAACGTACTTTCCAATGACTGTTTATCACTCTGTAATTACAGTGCTGTAGCAGCCATGCTCTATATTACAAGGAGTCGTTTTTGTGCCCAAGGATCCAGCAGTTCTTTGTTTTAATTTATTTTCCTCTTAAATTCCTCCCGCTATTTAAGCTATAATTCCCTGTAAATCAATTGTTAGCAGCAGTTAATGACTGGTTGGTTAATTAATAGCTGAAAGCAAAGCTGAGGGTGTTCGCTGCTCTAACAAACCAGCAGACCTTAACTGAGGGATTATTGCTAACATACCCTATAATAAATGACTTCTCGCAGAGATGGGGTGGACTACGTATCACTTAAAGAGGGATCGGCTGGGTTGCAATAGGTGGCGGCATTAGGAAAAACAGTCACCGACTTGTGGGTTGAGTCACGTGCCCCTAAGCAGGCAGCAGAGTAACAGTGTTGGTACAAACACGGCTCGGTTGTAGGGTCTGGGGTCTGAAGCCTCTACCAATTTTGGGGACATGCTCGTGCAATCTTCTCTTACAGCAGTGCACCTTTGGCCGCGGCCTGATGTGACCTGGGAGGGACAGTGTGCGGGAACACACGCCAGGTGCTACAGGTGAAGTTTGCACAGCCTGTGCTTTCCTTGGAGAGAAGAGAGTGCTTGCACATGGGACAGGCTGCGCAGGCACTGTGAAAGCCTGTATGGGATGGCCTGCAGCAGAGACAGGGCTGTCCCTGCAGTCCCCCAGCTGCCTCTACTGGAGCGGTTTCAGAGTCCCGCAGGCTCCTCAGACTCATGCAGGGGTCAGCAGTACTGAAATCGGGAGCTGCACCCTTGCCAGCAACACAACAAAAAAGCCTTGGGTTTTTGCCTGTTTCCGGATGTAATTATTCAGACTGTTTAGGGGTATCTGTGTTCTGCTGGAGAGCTGCATTAAGATGTTTTTAATGCAACAGTCTGCTCTGCTGATCTCTCCAAGGGACAGATTCTCAGATAATCTCTTTTCACAACATTCTCAATTAATATTTATATAAGCCTGTTTTGCCTCTTATCTTCCACGAAATAAGGTTTGGAGTGATGCTACCATGGAGAAAGAAGGAGAGTCTAAAGCAGACAGTAATTGATGTTCACAAAGAGAGTATGTGTAATGGACCAGCTGGCTTATTATGAACTAAAATACTGCAGTATCTTCAATACAGAGGATGGTAATGGAGAATAAATGTTGACATTTTCGTGGTGAGCAATGCAAGACCATCAAATCAAACAATTTCTGGCATATAGTCAAAGCAGTGTTAAAATGGAAACTCGAGTGATAAGAACATTTTTGCATTTTTTTTTTCTCCCTGAGTAGAAATTTGCAGCTGTAGGAAACCTCATGGCATGAGTTCCCCGCACTGTCACAGAGCCAGGGGTTCCCACCAGGCACCGTCTGGCTTGTCTTAAGGAAAAAGAAAAAACCCCAGCAAGGAGCATCCTTGCATGACTGCACCAGCCCTTCTCACCCAGACATTAAGTGGTAAATCAAGATAAATTCTACTTCTTATCCTCTCCACGACCAAAGACAATAATTGCTCACCATCGCTTTCACAGTCACCACCTCTACCCTGGACATCTGCTGCTATGTTACTCTCTCACAGCCCTCTTTCCTGAAGGGAGCAAACCCAATTCCCTTGGCATCCCCTCGTGATTTGAGCTTTCTGGCACCCTACATTCTGACTACTTTCCCAAGATTTTCTCCACTTTCTCTTCATCTGCAGGAAAAGATGGCACCCACAACCAGATGCTGATCCTCAAGTCTTTTGCAAACATGCTACTGCCTGGTTATTTTTACCCCCCAAATAAAGTCTCTGCATCTCTCCTTCCCAGACACAACACTTCAGACTGTTCCTGATGGAATTTCATTTAAATATCTGGGAGTCGTTTCTCCAAGCTGTGAAGATTCAAATTCAGATCCTGGCCTCCTAGGACTTGCAGCATCTCCTAATTACGTCATCTGCATGTTGCATTTGTTTGCTCGTTTTTCAGTCGTTAATAAAAAAATATTGAATAGAATGGCGTATAAGACAAACTGCTGAATGACCTACTTGAAATATCTTCCCTGACAGTGATCCAGCGCTAGCTGTTGCTGCAGAGCTATTTTTCAACAGGCTATGCACCTACCCCATTGTAATTCTATCTATACCATATTCCTTAGCCTGTCATATATGTCAAAAAGCATTACTAAAAATCAAGCGCTATTGCATTTGCTGCATTCTCTTTATTCACTAGACAAGCTACTGTGACAAAGAAGGAAATTAGATTGATTTGATATCACGTGCTCTTGACAAGCCTATGTTTTCCTTTTTTTCTTTCTTTCTTTTTTTTCATCATCATATCAGCTAGCTACTTGCAGATTGATTGTTTAATTATTTGTTCCTGAATCTTTTAAGGATGTGAGTTAGACTGACAGGTCTGTAATTCCCTGGGTCCTCCTTTTCCCCTCTTTAAAATATAATACATTGTGTTTGCTCTTCTCTTGTCTTCAAGGACCTCCTCTCTCCCCTGTGAGTTCTTAAAGATAATCACTAATGGCTCTGTGATTGCTTCAGACAGCACCTTAAGTACTCTGGGGTGAATTCCATCAGGCCCTGCTGACTGGAGAATATCAGTCTTATCTAAATATTCTTTAATCTATTCCCCTC
Organism: Steatornis caripensis; assembly: GCA_013398225.1. Lineage (NCBI taxonomy): Eukaryota > Metazoa > Chordata > Aves > Caprimulgiformes > Steatornithidae > Steatornis > Steatornis caripensis. Next base: position 24,815 of record VZSC01000060.1, on the reverse strand, counting down.
CCCTTCCAGTCGGGACTTTTGCTTCCTTGTAAAAATTAAGTTTAAGCAACTGGTTGTGTCCTCTGGTGACAAATACACTTCATGACTCAAAGCAACTAATCATTTTTCAATATATCCTTTAGTATTTACCAAGGTTTTATATTTCCATTCTCCACACTGCAGTTCTTTCTTAAAAGTAAATTCATTGACCCCTATTCACTGGCTGCTAGCCAGTAACAGCACTCTTAAGGACAGATTCACAGCTGAGGGTGGAGCAGAAAGAGAAAATGTGACTAAAACATTGTGGTTTTTCATTCAGAGCTTCAACATCCCCTGACAGACCTGTGCTGATCGCAACAACAGAGGTTTCCATTTCTCCCCAAGCTGTTCCTAAAATATAACTATCACCTTCGTATCTGAGACTGCACCTGCAGCAGTGTCCATGCACCAAGGATTCCCTGTAATGAGCTATGGTACTTTGAATTTAGGAAACTGTTAGGGCTGTTCTCTAGACATCTGCTAAATTACAACGTACTAAGTCCATGTGTGTTTCTTTGTTTCTTTTTTAAAATAAAACATCAAGATCTGCCAAAAGTCTTGGTGTGTTTTCCATGTAAGTACTATGTGGACGTCTGCTTCCTTTGCTCTGTCAGCCACGTGATGCTGTAGTACCCAGTGGGAAGATAATGGGTTTCTACCTGTGATAGCTGAACAGGAAAATCTTTACTGCTGTCTTTGGTAAAGTATTTTTTTGCCCACCTTTCTCCTCGGTAGTTCACAATTATTACAGAGCTGAGTGACAGTGAGTGCTTGCACAAGGCTATCTCTAAAGTAGGGTGCTTGTTTGTACAGTCAACACTCTCAGGTTTGTTTTCATCATCACTTTGAGGGCTTTCTGCCAGAATAAAATATATCTCCTAACAGCAATTACTTTTTAGAGGTCTGTGGGTTTAAGCTCCACCCCATTCCTAACAAGTCAAAATGATCGAGCACTTGGCTCAAGGAAGTTTGACTAAAAGTTAGCAAGAAGCAGGAAAAAGCTGCAGAACCAGTGAAGACACTCTCCCGTCCTCTCTATCTCCTCCACGTGCCCAAGTCTTGCAATGCACGCTTTCTGTTTAATCCTGCTAAGCCTGGATGAGCAGACAGCATTGTTCATGGCTTGAAACGCTGCTCACAACTCCCATATGAGAATTTACTCACAGTGACCCCGATATTTGTGACTCATCTGCACGCATTCTCTTTACCTGATGCTGGATACGAAGAGTATGTTAGGGTATGAGATCAGATAGAGTAAGGGGTTGCTCACTTCCTTGCCTTCTCTGTGTGTAGAGGAGTATTTGAGACTTGTCCTCAAGCCCTTCTACTTCTCAGTTTCAGGTGTGTGCTTAAGGCTTTAAACTCAAAGTCCAGCTATGCCAAAGTCTGAGTTTCAGTGTATCACCACCAGCAATTGCCACATGTTTCTGAAACAAGGCCACCCAAAAAATCTAGGGTAAAGTTTGTGGTGTCTCAGAATAAGCCTTCTAATTTGAAGGGATCTGTCTCTGGAAACGCACGTTCAGGGGACATAGGTGAAACAAAAATTTAATCTTTCTTCCAAAAAGCTTTTCCTCTACAGAAAGAATAACACTTGAAGTGAGAGCTGGACTGGGAATTTTCTAATCACCTTTTTCATCAAAGTATGATGAGTTAAAACAGACTCTTTGCAGTAACATGCTGGTTTTGATGAAACTCTCACTGGCAGAATTGTCGAGGACTAAAACAGAAATTCCATGAAATTCAAGAAGGGGAGAGGCCCACCACAGAGCTGGCAATTGCCAGTTGGAAGGATACTCACCCAAGACGTAAAATACTCCCATTTGCGCTTATAATTATCCACATCCTATATGAATACAATGATCATTAGAGCTACCTTCTGACAGACAGAAGATTTTCAGAACCCCCACAACAGACTAACTCACTGTCACTTAAATCAAAATAGATTGGAGATTCTCATGTCTGTGTTATTGACCTATAGAAAACTCAACATTTGAGTGCTATTTGAAAGAATTAACTACCAGATAGAACTTGCCTGTAATGCCTCAGACTTACTTTCTCATTTCCTTCTTGGTCTGGAAACAGCACTGTTGGGTTCCTCAGCTGGGACTGTTGGCTGACATCTGTTCTCTGCTGCTTGCATGGAACAATTACTATGTTCATCTGCATTTTCTGAATTTGGAAAAATCATATAAAAGGAGTCATTTTTGTCTCATGATACTTCTATATCTCATCTGATACACAAACACAAATGGTGCTTAAATAGGCTTTTTCTCTGAGCTTTACTGCCCATCCTCCTTTCTTCACCCACCTTGTCTTTTCACTCTTTTTTTTTCCAGACATTTTACTTTGAAGGACCCTTATCAGTCTGAAAACATTCATTTTTCTAAATGCAGGAATCTGTCCAACCTACACACAGGTTATCATCTTTAGATTTTGCACTTTTATAATCTATTTGAGGATGACTGGATTTTCATGCCTAATTTTAAACTCCTACTTGTAATTTTGTCTTCTGTTACAAACCCCCGTTCATAACAATTTGAGTAAGAAGATAAACAATATGGTCTCCCGTTGCCATCTTCCTCAAAGTTCAGTAACTCAGCAGGCCAACTGTAGCAGTGAGCTTCAACTTCTGAATTTTCCAGTTCTTGAAACACTGGAGAAGCCAAGACTATAAATCAGTTTAAGAACCAGTTGATAATGACTTATCAAACTGACAGGTTGGCCTGAACCAAACGTTGAGTCAGTTTAGAAGCATTCACAATTTCTTCCCTTGTCTAGAATACCAGGAAACCTTTGAATCGAGGTTTTAATGATAACTATCAGTAACAAAGTCAAGTAAATCTCATGGGAATTAGAAACTTCTCATTGTTTATTAATAACTTATGAAAGCATTGTTATTTCTGGGAAGGTGGAGTTGCCAATGGAGATTCGCTCCCCACCAAAGACTCCTTAGGAAGGTTCCTTATCTTCTCTGCATGAATTTGCTCATCAGCAAAAGAGGGTAAAATTTGACTACTCTCATTGTCTTGGGTAAACAGCACTGCTTTAGTGATTTTTAATGCTATACTTCCACACCTTAGGAATGGTAAATTTTCCAGTAGAATAAATTCGCTACTACTGCATGAAAGATTCAGAGCTTCCCACTGAGCTGCTCAATAACTATTTAAAAAAAATAGGAGGGGATTCACTGTTATCTTTTAAAGGGAGGAAGAATATACAGCCCTTGGATCAAGCAGCTGTCCATGGCATCCAATTATTTGTTTGCATTGCACAAAAGAAAAGAAAAACAGAGTAAAAGAAAATTACTTACAGCAACTCACACATTGATTGCTGCCTCAGGTTTCATTTTGGGTTGCCCCTGGGACTGCAGCATCAGCAGGAGCGGTTACTTAGTCATGAACGTGCTGCACAGCAAGTAACCCGATCGCTCTGTGGGAGGAGCACTGCTTTCTTCTGCTCTCTTGGTTGTGCAAGGAGGAAACCCGGCTCCCCCTAATCACAGGCTGCCACAGCAGAGGACACATAAGTCACTCCTACAGCACATAAGCTACTACAGCCTTTGTTATATGGTTCCCCAAAATGAATAGGGCCTGTAGGTCTTGGCTATGGGATCGCTTGGAAGGGGACGTGTGTCCCTGATGAGAAGGTAGCCCAGTTTTCTAGACTCTTGCAATGGGTCTGGTGGTTAGACAGTTTTCAAAGAGTCACAAGCCAAAATATGGTATTATGAAATCAATATTATCAAAAATACAATTCTAGCAAATCACCTTAACACTGCTTTTTAAGCTTCTTTGAAACTAGGATATTTTTAACTGTATGTTGAAAAAAAAAACCAATCCATAATGGGCTCCTGATTGTAAAACCCCTATCATAATATGATCGCATATTAAAGGTGCAATCATGCTCAGCTTCCGCTTGTGCCAGAAGCCCTATTATGGAGGGATAGTGCCCTTTCTCAAGTAGTAGCTATACAAAAACATAATAAAAAACCAGTCTAATGAGGAGGAAAGGAACAATTCTGGGTCAAGCCAGAACAAAGCATGAGAGCATGCCAGAAATCCATAGTTAGCACATACGCTGGTCGCTGTTTTCAGCCAGAAAATAGCACTAAACAATCTCTCCTCATTTAAAAGTTATCTCCCTAAAAGTGAGCTTATTAGTTTGTAAAACATACTGTAGCTTGCCTTACAAGATAGGTTTACATTCTCTGTACTCCAAACTATAAATTCCTGTTGTTTGCAAGTAATTAGAGGAGTCTGTAGCTCCATATTGCACTTAGTATCTGTCCCATGAATTGACGTTTATGAAGCTGAATATTTAAAAATGTTATGGACATTACTCAGGTTTCCTTCTACCGATAGCAACAAATTATTTCGAAGATACTGTGCCCTTTAATATGCTGTGGTGTAACAATTAAGGGTTCAGTAGACTTAGAAAATGTTATGCTTCTGAATGTATTTTTTTTCTGTCGGACATGCTAGCTTTAGAGCCATAGGCGAAAAAGAATTACACTATAAGAACGTTAAATTTGTAACTGAAAAATAGCATTCCCTGGAAAAAAAGAGAATGGTAATAACCCACTGATACTACATTATGGCAATCACTCTTTGTCTGTATCTCAAACAAATCCTCAATTATTACAGTCACAACTGAGCAAAAACCTGAACTTCTACAAGAAAAGAATTTTCAGTATGTTGGATTAAAATTACCTTAAAATACAAATTCTAATGCAAATTTGACATTTTTCCGTGTTAATTTTGACTGAAACAAAATGTTTCAGTTGTGTGCGTTAAGGCAAACCAAAATACGTTGCTTTGGCTCTTTTCAAAGTGAACTAGTATTTCTGCATGGCCTAACAGTGCCTCCACAAGTTGTGCTTTCCATGTACTCTGCGTCCTCTCCCACGGCAGAGCTTCCCAGGCAAAGTGTATTTCCTGTATTGCAGCTCAGGCCTCAGATAAAGACACTTTTGGTAGGTTTGTTCTCACCAGAAGGCTGCCCAGTCCCCTCCAAAAATGAGGGCGCTCATGGGACTGCAAGATTCAGCTAAACTGGCCTACTGCATACGCCATTTTCTTTCAAGATGGGCAGGTACAGCGTGGTTTGGGGTGCTGCAGTAGGGGGAAAATGGGCACACAACATGCCTCGTCCAGAAATTATTTTGGTGGTGGTATGTGTCCATGCTGAACTCACTCAAAATACAGTATTTTGTTTCTGTGCTACAAACATCAAGATTTCAGCCTGCGCTAACCCCATGGCAAAAAAAAAAAAGATTTCGTTCGCATTTTTCTTTCTGGAAAACCAGAACTCTTCCTTTGTAAAAGTTTGATTGTGGAAGAACTACATTTTGACACGAAATTCCTAACGAATAGTATTTACAAACAAATGACAGGACTGCGTGAGCCTAACAGCTGCTACTCACCTGTTAAAACATCCTGTAACAGATTAGCAATTTGTCACAATTGGAACCATACTATCAAGTAGAAGAGGGCTAAACCGATGGCAGACAGCAGAGTGAGGTGGCTCCATGTACAGTCCCTTACACATTCCCTCGCTTGTAAAATAAAGATTCTTTTTTTGCCTTCAGGTGAACCCCTTTCCCTTGAAATATTCACACTCCTTAAGACCCTCCCTGGCTCTCCCAGGCGTCCCCAGTGACATCCCTCTGCCCCCAGCGCTGCATTGCTCATAGTCAACGTGCTGATGCTAAATAACACCATCTTTTCTAGCCGGCAAAATGTAGCCTGAACCCTGGAGTCTGAAGCAGTATTTTCCACTTGATGAGCTGCACGCAGCATTGCCTACAGCAGCTCATTTGAACATCCTGTCCCCTGCGATAGAGATGCTCACAGGGTATTTCCTCCTACCACCCCACCCATTCCTCCTCCTCCTCGCTTGGCTGAGTGGAGCCAAGGGACAGCCACAGCGAAATGGCAGCACTGCGGTGTAGGCATAGCGCCGCTGTGCCTCAGAACTGCATTATCCTCCGAATTGAAGGGAAAAGAAACAAGAGTAGCACAGCGCATCTTAATCTTCACCACTGGTAGCGACAGCTTTACTCAATTTTAGTCAGCTATTGAGTAATCCGAACGAATTAAGCAGCAGAAGGAAGGACTGCGCCAGGATCCAACAAAGCGGTGGGCACTGGAGCGCTTCAGGGGTCACTGCACATCTCCCTCTTTACATACCACCGTGCCATCAGACAGCATCTCTGGGCAGCTCCTGTCCACCAGGAAACCAGCTCCTCCCGCCACACCTATCACCGGGTTTCTGCAACAGCTGTCAGTCCAGCTTGTCTCCATGGGACAGTTAGACATGCACACCTGTGTGTCTTTATCTGCTTTGAAGAGTCTAGTAAGAAGTTTTAAAAGTGTTAATAACTCCCAGCAAGTCCCTCTCACACCTTTAACCGAGAGTGGCGCTTGCACTCGGTGAGCACTGCCGATGCCTCCTGTGCTCCACCAGCTGTGACGGACATGGCAGGACAGACGGTTTCTTTGGAAGGCCAAAAGCAATTTCTTTATAAGTCCCAGAGGAAAGAAGCAGCCTCAGAAACACTTGGCTCCATGGCTGAACTTCTCAAAAAATTAGTAGCTGCTTTCAAAGGACTTTGATCTCAGAAGCCATATCAGTTGCAACATTTGCGTATGGAAGGACTGGGTATTGTTGGCTGCAATAAGAAGGGGCTTTTTATTAATGTCTAGGACCTTCCTGTGGTCAGAGATCAACTTTCAGCTCCAAATTCTGCATTTTGCACATTGTGCAAGCCGTGAGGGTAGTTACAGATGCAAACTTCGAAGCATATCATTAGGGCATGAATTAGGACAGTTCTCATGAAATCCCTGGCTTTTACTGCGTTTTACCACTGCCGTTAAACTGTCACACATGGGCTGTAATCTGCAGTCATTTCACCTAACTGTACATACAAGGCAAACGGTTAATGGCTCCTTCATAAATCCTGACGGCCGAGCGGTAAGCAGGCTACGGACACAGGCCCTGCTAATTAAGTCAAGCACAAACCTTCTCTTTACGCGACTAATAAATAACTATTTCCCTGGGAACAGGACTGAAAGCACATGATGGAAAATGTTCATGGCAGGCTAGAACAGGACATCTGAAGGAAAGCGAGTTTTGGTGCAAGGCAGTTGTTCCTCGTGGCTGTGGTATCTTCCCTTATGTAGGGCAATCCTGGCCCATGTTAAATGGTTAGAAAATACATTTAGCTAGATTATGGTCAAAATTTATCCTGAAAGGGATGAAAACCACTTCTGAAATATCTGAAGAACATGCAAACAGCCTTTGATTATGCATCAATACAAAACTACCCTGATTGAAGACCCCCTTATTTTTTATCTCCAACCGTTATTTGCCTCCTCCTACCTGAAACACCCCCACCCCTTGGCAACTCCCTCTTGAAGTTCTTTGCAACATCTCAAGAAATTCAAATGCCTGCTTTTAGAGGAAAATAGTTTCTAATTAAATATGCCGTGTGGGCGTGAATGGAGCTGGGCCCACACCTTGCCTCACTGATGTCAACAGAAAACTGTTTTTCCTTTTTACTGCAAGCGTCAGCAGAGGCAGGGGCGATGGGGTTTTGAAGGAACAGAGGTTCAACAGTACTGACAACTAACATGGCTTTTCTTTAGGTTTGGTGAAAGAGCCTGAAGTTTCCTAAATTTCAGTCTTGGGGTCCAGGCTTGACTGGGAGGGTGTGCGCCAGAGGGCCAAGAGAGCCTTGCTCTGACCTCCAGGTCAGAGGATGCTCACTGGGCACCAGCTAGCCAAGAAGCTGGGTTGTTCATGTAAATGTTAGCTACTTGCAGGTCTGCTACGGATGCGAGCATCAGAGAAGAGAATCTTGAAAACCTTCCTCTGGACTACATCAGAGCACAATTTTGTGGATTTTGAATCAAATTTAAGCATTCAGGGAATGTTACACAGCATTTTTGTGGCAAAACAGGTTATTTTGCAGACCGAAAATCTACCTAAATCACTTTCAAACATATTCCTTTGTTGATCTGAAGACTGAGTTCAAAAGATAAACCTATATTTCCTCTTTTTTCTTTCTATTATAATCCTTCCACAGAAACATCTGAAAAATAAAAGAAAGCATTGTAAGTGCAGACAAACAGACGCAAATCTTGCCAACATACAACAGTATGAAGTTGTATGAAGAACAGGTGAAGAAAGAGCACGCTTTCCTTTCATCTAGGTGGCAATCCCCTCAGACCAGAGTAGCTCTAGATGGTGTTTAAGCTCCTGATGATTTGATCTCCATCTCCCCAGTTCCCCCGCTCATCTTCTTTCACACCACTAACACAGGTCTCCGAGCTGCACCGCTCAAGCGGTGCAACAGCATTTTGACCAGCGTGGTTGTAGGTTACGTTTGGTAGAAACTCCTCAGAAAATATCCATTTGGAAAACTGGGAGGAGAAAAAATCATGAGCCGAAAGTTTTGCCTGACACCGCTAGGAGTGGCGTAGTTTGTTTGCTTGGGATAACTTTGCTTTACAACACCAAGATGGATCCTGGTGGTGTTAGAACACAGGGTCTGCCTCTGCTCCAGGTAAGCCTCCTTCACTGCATGCAAGAAAAGCTGAGTGTGCTGATGGATTATACCACCTCATATTCCACTTTAATCCTCAGCTATGAACATTCTAGGTATTTCTGCAACAGTAGCTGGTAAAGTCAGGGCCTGCGTGAAATAGGAAGAAATGAGAAACTTATTATATTTCAGTAACACAAAATTACATTTTCCTTGTAGAGCTACACAGACTCTCAGAAAAAAAATCAGTTGCTCATTTCTGGAAGTCCATCCACTCCTTTAAGCTCATCAAAGCTCATACTCCTGCACCTAACGATATATTTTCCTTCAGAGTTTGGCTTGCCTGGAGATGGGAAGAAGAGATCTGTTTTTTTAATTTTGATGAGGCTAGCACTTCGCAAAGTTCACCTATGAATAATGTTGGCAGGGAAATGTGCATCTAGCTGATTCAGAAGACACATTTGTGTCAAAATCCATCTCTCCTGATTTTCACTGAAGTGCTTTGATATGCTGTGGTACTTCACAAGATTGAAATAAACGCATTTCATAGCCCTGATCTCCCCAACTCCTACCTTCCCTATAATATTATTTCCATCCTTTTGTTGCAGAAATACCTGAGGCTGCTTTTGTTTTTCTTAACACAAGACCCAGGATAATTTGAAGACTTCTCTCTTGGACTTGTTTCCCTACAAGCCATAGCTCCTCAGCATGGCAGGATCTCCCCTGCACAAGAGTGGCTCCAGGGCCTTTCAGGTGCTGAGTTTCCCAGCAGAAGAGAGTGGTGCCAGGACAGTATTTTCTTGTAATAATTATGTTTCCCCTCCACACACCCCCCCCTCAAATGTAAGCATCTCGTGTTGGTTGTTCCGATTTAAGGCTCAGCAGGCTTTTGGGAAAAGATGTGTTTCCCCTCATCTGTAATGGACACCATGGCTAAATTTTTGAATTATCACAGGATATAGGCACTTTAAAAAAATCCTGCAAATGAGAGTCTAATCACCTTCAGGAATACCTCTGAAATTGTGGCTCCAGCTGTTTTAACTTCCTACTCAGCCCCTTGGAGGAGTGATAAAAGCTGAAGTCTGAGTGATTTAGATGCAAGGCTTAAAGGTATTCCCTCCCCCAAGCTGCTATCCTAGCAAACATTATTTTTCTAGCAGGAAAGGCAGCAGACCAAGCTGCGTGACCATGCTTTATCCCCCTGGTGTACAGTCCTAATGCGATGCAAATCACTGAGTGGTTTTATACTATGTTGGCAGTGCCTGAAACATAGGTATGTTTTCTTCCCCCACCCCTGGGAGAGGAGCAAACTAGGGGCAGACAGTCAGGAGGAGCTGAAGAGAAATCTGCCATAGGTTCCTGTAAAACCTTAGTTGGAAAGCACTAGCCCTGAACTGCATGTTCTCACTAAATTAAACAAGGAAACCCTTCTCCGTTCTAGCCCCTGTACGACACAATGGGACCTCCAGAAGGGGTGAGTGTCAGAGGCAAAGCATCCTTTAACCTTCAGGTTCTCAGCAGCCACCAGTGATGTTGTCAGTGTGCTGGACTCAATTACCTATGCTTACGTGGCATTTCATACTGACTGCTTGAACTTGATCGTATATAATGTTCGTGACCTTAATACTTCTTATTAGAGTAAGTTGAAGGATACAAGTGAAATTAAATACATGTTTTACTAGAAGCATTTTTTTTCACATGTAAGGGTGAGTCTTACAGACAGCATAGAAATGCTACAATGATATATGAGAAAGAAACAAAGCCATAGATAGCGAAGGCCAAAAGTTTTTTTATGTTAACTGAACAGTATTATTCCTCAGACTTACTTAAAACTGAACTACTTCCATCTGGCTTAAGGAGTCCTCCAATACTATGTTTCTATATCATGCCAGGAAAGATTTGCTGTGCCCTTGGGACAGGAGTTGGACTCCTACAGATGTCACGTAGGAAAGCAGAACAAGGAGTATAATAGGACAAACAAGAGAGAGAAAAAGAACAGAGGCATTCTCCAACTCCTGCACTTCTTCTTTTTTTTAAACTAAATTTGAATTTTACTTACATAAAAGTGTGGAACAGACCTCGTTTCGTCTCTGATTTCTGTGACCTTGTCACAGCAAGAATATCTGGGTTTTGCCTATTTGCTGCATTCAGTCAGTATAGGACATAAAGAGTTATAGAAATCCCATGCATGAGCTTGGGGGTCTGGAGGCTGAAATACCAGGTTAATCTTGCCAGTCCAAGCGTTTCAAATAATCGCTAGAGCTGCTGCATTCTTATTCAGCTTAAACTTCAAGGGAGCGACCACTGCTTTGCCACACTAACACCAGGCTTGTAGGGTTACACGCGTGCTGCATGGAAAACAGGTCCCCACTCCGCTCCCCATATGTCTGATCCGCTCCCAACCTGAGATGCAATCTGCCATGCTGATCTGGGAGAAGTTTGCCGCAAGCACAGAAGATGTTACTTTGTCTCTTCTGTAGATTTTTTTTTTTTAATTCCTGCAAATAGTTTCATTTCCTAAAAAAAAAAAAAAAAGTGTGGATGTCTTGGGTTGGGATATTTCAGAGCCTGAGTAACACAGATTCCCCATGCAATAACATTCAGGCCTCTTGGGAGGTTTTGAAGACCGCAGGCTTGCTGTGAGTGAGTGCTAGCCCAAAAACAGCTGTGCAAAGCGTTGCTGGAGAACATGAGGTTTCTTTGGTCCTGCAGTGACTTTAAAGTGGAAGAAGGGTCTGGGGAAATGAAGGAAATTACAAAATGGGGGCAGCTTGTCAGTGGTGAGAGCTCTACCTGAGGATGCTTGAGTGACCCTCAGATGAGCCTGATTTCCTCAAAGTGAAGGTGGCCATAGAGACAGAGAGGATGTAAGGAAGCAGCAGAGGAACAGGGCCTACTTCCTGTCCCTGTTTTAGTATCCCAAGAAAACACAAGGAGATTTTTCACTGGGACTAAGTACCATGCCTCATTATTTCTCACTCTAGCAAAAGTTTTGTCATGTCAGCAAAATGATTTGTGGTGTACGACACTCAACATTTTGATCTGATAAAGTAGCCCAAATATGACAGTAGTAATTTGATCCAAAGTAGCATAAACCAGAGACAACCCACCCATGAATCACTTAATTTTTCTTCACCGCCCTGATTTTCCCAGAGGATGCAGCACACACTCACAGACATACGTCCTTGTCATTTGGACCCCCTTGTGCCAGGTGTCAGCCTTGCAAGATGACCTTCACCACCCCATGTAGCTGCCTGGTGCAAAACTGCTGCATCACCTACGGCCCCTCCACTTAAACCTTCTGGGACTGAAGCTATTCATGAGTTTTCCACTGAAATGCTGGAGAGGAATGAAATCCAACTCTGGCAGAGAGTCTCTTTTTTTGGCATTGGTCCTTCCCAGTTTGTAACTTCCTGCTTTCTCTTTTTCCCTCTCTATGCAGAAAAATAGCCCAAACAACTTACACAAAAGTTTAGCCGTTGAGTAAAATTTCACAGCTTGCTACGGGTTTCACAGAATGACTCAAAGAGCCTATTAATTTGCTTCTCAGATTTTGTAGGTTTAAAAAAGACATGTCTAGCAAGTCCTACAATCCTTCTACAGAGCTCTGCTGGTTACGTTCCTCTTTGAGGCAAGTCTTTCTGTTCCTCTCCTCAGCTAGAAACCCACCACTTCCTCCATCTTAATTTAGATTTAACTTCTGACGAAGCAACATGCGATGCACCACAGCTTCCTCAAGGGGCTGAGAGCAGGTCCCCATGAACAGTGGCACAGTGTGAAGTCTCCAGTGCTCAGGGAGAGTGCGGGATGAGCTATACGCAGAGTCAGATGGAGATGCCTCCCTTCAACAGATCCCTCAGGACTCTCCATTTCCTTTGTTTGAGCTCAGGTCCAGCATAGCCTTATTCTAGCTCAGGCTGCCCTGTCAAAACTAGGCTAAACAAATACAGAAGGTTCATCTAGTTTTGAAATGAACTTAATTTTACTTTGGGGGGGGAAAGGAGTGGGAAACCATCCCGTGAGTCTCTGAAAAACGCTGATTAAATATAACTTGCTCCATAATGATTTTTTTTTGCCATCTCTTGACAAAGATGATCTGATACTTGCAACTTCCACTGAATTTCACTCCTATTGTAGCTGAACTTGGGGGAAGTGACAGGGGAAGGATATTAATATATCTTGGGGCTGAGAGGGAGCTATTTTTCAAGTGAGACAGAAGCAATGAGTGTTTTGAACACCTCATACTTCAGTGAAATCCAATTTTCTGTCACAGGTTTTGTACTGAAGCAAGAATGGGCTTGGAAATTAGAGCCCGGGATGCTAAGTGGCATCCATAAACTGCATAGGAGATGAATGCTTTCTGTGCCTTTGTTGCTTGTAAATGTATCCTTCGGTCTGCAGCAGAAGCGAGCTTTAGCCGTTGGTGCAAGGCTATGTGCTCAGAGGGCTTTGCGCAGAATCCAAATTGCAGCTTACAGTTCCATGCAAAGGCTGAAGGAAATGGCTGTGAATTCCCATGTTCGAGTGGCTCAGGAATAATACACGCCTTCGAACATTTCTAGAAGGTAAGGCATCTCTGCACAGCTCATGAAGGCAGGTTCAGCCTTCAGCTGGGATAAGCTCTGGCCAGCAAATTTCTGCGTTTAACCCTTGGAGAGTCCCCCACGCCACGTCTTCTCACAAGGTTCTGTTGGCCCTGAGAGAGTCAGGCACAGGCAAGAGCCAAGGGGTGGACGGAGGGAGGTCACGTTGATGGGTTACAAACTTGAATTGTTTGGGATGGGACAGCAGCCTGCAATCTTTTGACCAAATTTGTTCTGGCAAAGAACATTATAATAACAACAGCCCTCTTAAAAGGATAAAGGCAAATCCTAGCACTGAGGTTGGTGGGATCTTGGAATTCTTTGAGGCTTAATCACAGCAAAGCAGTCAACCATGAGGGCAGCTCCCCAGGGGTATGTGACGAATGTGCTGGCCTTGCAATACAGCAAACCTACAGCTATTTATTTCTTCCTGTCTGTTCTGCGGGTGCAAGACTGTGGTGGCAGCAGCAAGACGCTGTCACCCCTGCTTCTCAAATCCGACACCCTGAAGGCATTAGTGGAAGGACTCCCATTGCCCTCCCATTGAGGGTAGTTCCTTAAGGAAAATGTCTCTGCTTCTTGGACCAAAATATTTCATTAACTTCAGCTGAATTAGATATAGCTAAGCCCTCGGATTGTGTCCAGAAGTAGTAATATGCATTTTACCTCCTGCCCAATTCACCAGTATAAACAAATTAGAGATATACTTTAAGCATGTCATAAACCACTCCTGGCTTAAATTTATGCAGTCTTAATAGCGCTGCATTTAGAATAAACTCCCAAGTGAGATAAACACAGTTAGAAAATAAGGCTTTTGCTCTCCTGGAAACAAAATATATCCTTTTGTCACTGCTAAATAATAAGAACATTAGTACAAAACATCAGGAAACATTTAATAGGATGTAAGTGGAGGATTTAGTAAAAAGAATAGGTAACGGCGAATTTTTTCTGTCTGAGGGAGAAGAACCTGGGAGAATCCATGCCATGCCAGAGACCAGCACGTGGCCCTGCTTGCCACTTCTGCCTCCCTACCTCGGGAGCCATGTATGAGCACAAAAGCCTGTTTCTTAAAATAGGGTCAGTGACCTGAATGCAGGAGCTGCAGGAGCTTGAAGCTTTGTTTTATTAATCAGTTTTCATGCATTTAGTTGAGGATTAGCATAGGCTGCCACTTTATCAGCATTAATTTAGAGTACCTTGAGGTATTGAGGACAGAGCTGTCTACTGCTCATACAATGTCAGCGCATCACCCCCACCCCCCCACCTTCTAAGGATTAGGAAACCATTAGGCCAAAATGAACACTTCAGATATGCACCGCTTGTTACGGCTTTGCAGTCACAGTGAAGGGGAAAGGAAAATACGCCTGAAACAGTCTTGCAGGTTACTTTGCGGCTATGGGACGGCTAGGGCTGCGGCAGCCGGGTGGAGCAGCAGGCCCCACACGTGTATGCTGCTGTAGTCCCGTCCCCCCACAAGCAAAACCGATGCCTCCACAAGAGAGCACAGCCTCCTAACAGCACAGAGGCCCGCAAAGCTCAGGACTAGAAGCATCACGTCTTTAAATAATGAAGATAAAAAATCACCGAGAAAGGTGAGAGGTGTGTCCTTTAGGCTGCAGCACAAAGACGTGGCGGGGGGCCTGCACAGCTTGTTCACCTACCTTGTGGCTGGCTAACCACCTCATGTCAAAGCAAGTCCAGCAAACGTTAGGGGCCGTTCTCTCCCTTCTGTTCCACTGGTACTTTCAATTGATTTTTTGCCATGGTAAAGGTTTCTGTGCCATAGCAATCTACATGGACCCTGGGAACCACCTTGGGGGCAGAAAGCACCATGAGACAGGTTGCCAACAGCCTGAAATAGCCAGCAGCAGCTGTAACAGCACAGCAATTAATGCCTCCCTAGTTAAGCAATTAATGGTTACCTACTTAAGGACACCTGGGCATAAATCTGCTAGAAGGGCTAAACATCTCTGCTCATGATCTAAATCCAAAGTGGCCTGAATCGGCAATCACCACCCACATTTACAGAGATCTCCTCCTGGCTGAATCCAGGCAGCAGGTCAGAAGTTCACAAAAAGTCCGCAGGAAACCTCTGGCAGCATTTGAGCAGCTCATATACCTCTGTAGTGTAACTACCTAGTCTCAATCTAAAGCACCTGTCTCCCCTTGGGCTTGTTGCATGTGCCAGAAATAAGGTCAGGTGTCTTCAAGTGGAAGGGCTTGGAACTGTGTTTGGATCAGAGGGACAATTTGGGCTCGGGGGGGTCACTGAACACCCACACAGTTCTCTTTCCACCAAAGCGTAAGGCAGACCTGCAAGAGTGACTGTGCTCTCGTGTTTGTCTGTAGTACGCTCAGCATTTCCTCTGGGATGCAATTATGAGATGAGAACAAATTAAATTCAGAGTTAACTGCACCACCTGCACATTAATGTTGACACCCTACCGTAAAATAAAAGACAAAAATCTCTAGAAAGTCAAGATGAGGAGAACATCATTAAAAAGCAGGTATGGTTTGTCAAAACCGGGTTCCTTTAGACCCAAGCCCTACTTGATCCGAGAGTCTTTTTGCCGAAACTGAAGCAAAGTATAAAGAGCTACCTTGGGCCTGGCACGTTTCTCAGCTGAGAACCACAGTCCCACAGACACCAGAGTTTTATCTGGTGCATCCTCATAGCTTGAGATCTCCCACAGCAGCTGTGCTCCACACTGACCCCTGCCAGACACTATGGCCCTCCCAGAGCTACCAGCGTCTCAGCATCTCTCAGTTACCACCAGCTGATCACTCTGCCCAGCAGCTGTGGCTACTTTGGCTCCTTTGGATGGAAAGAGGTTTGGGAGGACCTACCTGATCACCTGCACTGGCAGGTTGGAGGTGGCAGTCACAGTGTGCTAGGGACAGCAGCCTCTTCAGCCAGCACCGCAGCAGCTGGAAAAAAATCATGAGACAAAGCTGTGAACCAGGAGGTATTTTCCAATGCTGGTGTACCTTCTTGGCCGGTCATTCCCAGGGCCAGCACATCTGCGCTGTCTACTTCTTAGGGACTTCTTAGGAGAGGCTGCAGTGCATTTGCACTGCTTGTAAATTTTGACAACTCTCAGTAGAGAAATGGATTCTGGAGTCATGATTGTGACTTTGTACTGACCTTAGAAGTGAGGAAGGCATTTACTGAGTTACAGTTTAGGTCTAAGACAAAAAGCTCCCTTGACATAATTATTTATGACCTATGGAAAGAGTATGTTACACAGTGTTGGTCAGAGTGCTCCCTAGCAGGGGAGGCTGCTACCGACAGGAATGAACCAGCAGGTACTTAACACGTTTATCAGTGTCTTGTAAGGTTAGATGGGATTGTAGACCTCTGTCTTCATCAGTGCTTGAACAACAGAAGATGTGTTGCAGAAAGGTACTGCAGTTCTCCTGGAGCAACTGTTGCAGAGGTATACAGAGCACAAGGGCTTCCGCTGAACCTGCCAAGTGGTACCCTCAGACCACATAAGGAAACTAGTTGAGTTCCTGAGAAACAGCTGGCCAACAGGTCAAGTGCTTTATAGGGCTGAGAGGCAAGTTAACACAGCTTCTGAATTGCAGCTGGCTCTGCTCTGTCTGGTTCAGGACACGGGCAACGGCCGGTGTGCCCGCACCTAACCATATCACCATGCCCTGGGAGAGGCACCAACACCTTAGAGCAGTGTCAGTGCCCGGTGCTCCGCAGCAAATAAAGCCTTCTCAGGGATAAGCTTCCCATTAATTGTTTCTTTGAAGTCCTATCTGGGGAGGCTGCCGTGAAATCCAGCAAGAGAGTAAGATGATTGCTCTCATGCCACCTTGCATGACTCACCAGGGAGACAGGAGCACAGCAGTACGGAGAAGATAATTACTGTTTTGTGAGTATGTGCCTGGTTTCAGTTTGTTTAAGTGTCTAATTCTTGGCCATTGTATTCAATCTTATTTTTATTAGGGTCTTAAAACTGGTACAGCATGGAGAAGTTTGTACCTCAATGGGAGCTTTCCTAATACAGTAAAATACAACCATAAATGGCAGAAGCACAGGTTGCTCCCTGGCGTTTACATATAGTGCTCTTCTCTTGCCTCATTAATTTTGTAAGCATTCAGGTTTGCTAGAAATCAGTGTAATTTATACTAAATCAGCAAAGCAAGCAAGCTGAAATACAAACATAACAAAGCCACTCCCTTTCATGTTGCATGTTGCCACAGACAAGAGACTGGATGCTTGAGGGAGGGAGAGCTGGCGAGGCCTCCGAGACTGTGCTGTCTCACTGACAAACATCTCACTGGACACACACCGAGGGGAGTCGCGGCCAGGTGTATGGCTACAAAACAGGGGCTGCAGCGGTGACGCAGGGATGCTGTGGGCAGGAACACCACCACCCGCAGTTCGAGACGTACGCTGACTCGTGTCTCCGGATGTTGAACAGCAGTGCGCAATACTCTGTCTCTGGTACACTTTCTTCTTTCCATATTTTTTTCCCCTATTTGTTCAAGCGGTTCAAATCTGAGGAAAGAAAAAGGCCAGCCTGTTTTGCTTTGCGGGCTATATTCCTATGGGATGCTGCTTCTTAAAGAGCACAGCTGCATTGCTGTGAGGCAAACAAGCCCACCCACTAGGGTTTGAGTTTGTTCTCTATGGGTGGTCAGATTATATCCTCTACAAAACACAGACCACCCCCCCCCAACCTTGCAGATAAATTACCAACAGGCATGTAGCACTTCCACACTCAGTTGTTCTGCATAAACACCAGAATTTTATTTTTCCCTCTCTTTGCCATATGCATTTTTAACCAGCTAGTTTGATTCCCACTTTAGAAAACATCACTTGGAAAAAAAGAGGGTGCAAAGAGACTTTGATTTTTACTGCAGGACAAATACATTATCACTTGTGATCTGCAGGCCTAGTCCCCTTGGTCCACCAAGAAAGACGTTTCAAGTCTTCGCAGATTTGTTTACATATTTCCTTTGACCAAATAGGTCACCAAAATCGATACGTATTGATGGAGTCCATCCAGCCCGCTATCCACTATTCCCCTGGGAAGGACAGTAATGAATGCTAGGGAAGGACCTAAAGCAAATAAGAAAGACCATACCTATAAGTAATCCTACCTGTTCACCTTCCTCACGCGCGGGTTGCCATTCACACTACCATGTTTTCTTCCGATGGGCAGTCAACGCAATATTGCTTCTGAGCAGGAAAAGCAGATTTCAGAAAGCAAAGTGTTCAGTGTTATTGAATACAGAGGTTTTTTTTTAAAAATTATTTTTTCCTCTCTTTTTACAAACACCTCAGCTCACAGTGTGTTTAGCTTCCTTAGCTAGAGGATGCGGGTGGGCTCCTCTGCACCACAGGTCGGAAGTGCTTGGTGACCATTAGAGGATGTGCAGAGAACTTATGGACATCACAAGTCAGTTGGCTTTGCTTTAGTCTCTGAGAATTTCCCCATTTCTAAAAGCAGGAAGGGGTAAAAATGCCATAATTACCTTGGAAGGGCATCAGAAAGCTTAAACAAATAATGTTCATCAAGCACTGGATGGTCCTTGGGTGTTGTGAGCACTTTTGTGGCATTACTCTGTTCCCGTGCTGGTCTTTCACAAAATTACAGAAACAAAGGGCAGAATTTGAAAGTGACTATTTCCACAGACCTCAGGTTCCCAACTTTCCAGGCTGTGGCACAAATGCACCCCCCAAGCCTGCTTGCTCAGGCCTGCTCCAAGGTAGTTAATATTTGCTACGTGTGAAACACTCAGACACATTTCACCCCGAGGTATTTAGAGCCGTGATCTGCAGGGGCAAACCAGAGGGACGTCCTAGGAAACACATTAGAGTTCTTCCTGTGATCTTGTGATTCTTTCCCTTAACATTTTTGCACAGTTTAAAGCCAATGATTAACTTTCCATTAGCAAAATAAGGGCTATAAATGACCAGGGGAACTTGCTAGGTGTGCTCTTGAAATAACGGTTCGGGCTGAACTGGCTTCTGCGCCACTGCAGCGCTAATGCGTAGTGGGAGCGCGGGGGCTATAAAGCGTGCTATTGCTGCAGTTAAAAGCCAGGCAAGATTTTAGTTCAAGGAAGCACAAAGACTGTTTTTTTTACCCCGCCATAACCGATCAACCAGATTAGGCAAGGCTGGAGTCAGCTGCCTGTGTGGCGAGCTGGCTGCCCATGGGGCACGAGCTGGCAGCCGCTCAGCAGTCTGCCTTCCCGAGGTGCAAGGAGCTCAGATGACAGTCCACACCATCCCTCAAGCTGAGCAAGAACAAAGAGCCTCAGGTGGAAGAGGAGGGAGTTTTGCAAAACAACCTCCCCAACCCAACAAAGAAACCCCCCAAAAATAAACAAACAAAAAAAAAAAACCCAACCAGGAAGATAGGAGCTACTGAGGGTCCTGAGACGGTAGTGGCTGTGGCTGTGTGTTAGCGAGGGGAAGTCCCTGCTGGTGGCAGGGCATCGAGCCGATGCTCCTGCGTGGTGGGAAGGGGGACCACGCAACTCGGCAGCACGAGGAGAGCAACTGCGTGGTTTGCACCCTCCACTGATGCTGACCAGGGTGGTCTTGGCAGCCTCTGGGATGGTGAGCAACATGGAGGGATGACACAGGCACTGTGTCACCCATGTGCCATGGTTTGGTGACCAACTGATCTCAGCTTTCAGCAGTTGCTAAAAATACAGGGAGCATCAGTATGTACGGTAAAGCTCAGTGTTTTTCCACCGGCGTTCAGCCGTGCTGGTGCTCAGCTTTGGCATTAGGACCCTGGATACAATGGGTGGCACTTAAATAAAATTGCTCACAGGAGCAAATGCTAGTAGGTGAAGATAAGGATGGCAGAATGAGGTTTTTAACAATCTTGATAGAGACTGTAAGCAGCCTAAAGAGAAGCCTAATTCAGATGCCTCGGTACGCAGCCTTTTTTATTACACCCACAAACCGCCCACAACCTCCAAATTGCTGTTCTTCAGAAACACCCTGCAGCATTTTCTGGTTTCCAATATACAGCAGTGCTGTAGGCTTAGCTGCTGGATTTGTGCATGCACATGCAAAAATAACTAATGGAGAGCTTGATCAGACAGCAGGATCTTTTCTCAAATGACACATTTTAATATTAAAGGAAATGTATTCTGTTATCCAGCTAGCATGGAATAATGAAATCATAGCTTTTCCTTCCCAGCTTTTTTCCCTTCCTCTCCTTTGAGTCTTGCAAAGCAGAAACGATCCCTGGCTTGTAGGCTGCAGCAGCCCACAGGAGCTTTGAGAACAGTGTCAGAAACCCACAAACCCGCGCCGTTAATTGGGGACTGGATCACTAGTGACACTTTGGAGAGCTAGGCTGTCATTTCAAAGCAGTGAGGTACTTCACAGATGCCAAAGCCTGACATTTCGTAGCAGAGGGAGGAGGGTCCCGTACTGATGAGAAATGTTAGTTCGGCAGCTTTTTCAAGCGGAGCACAGTCTGGGAGACCAAATGCCTCTTACTGCAGGACCATGCCTGTAATCTCTGTCCCTCCGTGCCTCTGGGGAGACGCGCGGCTGTCACGGGGAGCGACGAACGCACCACTTCCATGTTTTCGTTGTAAGACGTGCACGCTGTTATTTCAATCCCCGTCTTGGCACTGCTACCCATATTGTCCAGTCACTGTAACTCTCAAAGGAGAAGGCTAAAGGAAAACAAGATGAGGCTGATATTTAGGCCGCCTCCTGAATTTCTGTTTTGCTTCTTGGGTGACTGGGCTTTTCTTTTAATTGCAACCTCAATTTAAGGCACGAGATGGAAGAAGATTGAGGGGAAAAGAAACCAAACTAATTTTCTTCCATTTTACACTATCGGGTGTGGTTTAAGGACAAAATCTTCCCAGAGAGCCCCTGTAATCATAAATAAATCTAAAAGGAAAAAGAAAAAAGCTCTGCTTCTACTAACACCTCCAGGCTTTTAAACATGCTTGAAAAATACTTCAGTGTTCTTCTTGTCTTCCTATTCATTTCAGACGTCCATACTACCTGTTGTAACCACAACCCACACACAGACCTGTAGTGCCTTTTCCTCTAGAAGCTGCAAAGCATTAAAGCCTCTGGAGATATCAGAGGTAGGGAAGTACTGCTGGTGCTTTTTCCAGGCAGAGGAACACCTCCTGCCAGCCTTGCACCCTCTCTCCAGCACTGCCTTCTTCAGCAGTCGGTACTTGCAGGAAATCACTGTCTCTGTATTGCTCCTACCCAGAGCTGTCATTGCAAGCCACTGACACTGGCCCCCAATCCATCTCTAAGGCCACATGCCAGAACACAGATCCCTCGGTGTGATGCACACGCATCTACAACAGATAAACTATCACGTTTAGTGTTGCTTGCCACTGGTTTCCACTGGGTGTTGCACCCCAAGTGCAGCATCGTTATGTCCTAAACAGCAGCCACTCCTTTTCTGCAATGCTCGCGGCCGTGAAGTACCGGGCAGCCAGCTGCCCCACAGCTTACCTGCTGTCTTTGCTCTAGGTATATTAGATTATTATGTGGGCAAAAGTGTGCTTCAGTGGCTGGGAATCAGCTTATGCTCTTGTGTTAGATAAAATATATAAACTCATCAAAACAAGAGCACAAGAAGCTCCTCAGCTTAAGCCACCTCTCAGATAAAGCTCCCTCAATGGCTGCCCCCCAGACTGCTGCCTCCTCGCTTCCCAGGTCTTCTCTGACAAGAGCCACCTCTGCCAGCCTCGAAGCAGAAGAACATCCCAGCGATCCTCTCAGAGACAGTTTTCCCAGTTGCAAATCACTCCTACACGTATAAGTTGGTTTCTTGCCTTGCTAACGTTTCCATAAGCTATCTCAGAGGCCAGCCACGAGAAGCTGATGTCTCTGCAAAGTGAGAAATGTTTGAAGCGCGCAGAAAGGTACTGCGATTTCCTAGCGTGTAAAGTTGTAAAATAACGTAATCATAGCCAAAATAATGTGATAAAAGATTATGTGATGCTTGTATCGGGTTGGTATGGCAACTGAAATAAGATGAAATGCGTGTATCCAGCATTTTAAAAAAATAACCTAATTGCATGCAAAGTTACATTTCTAATTAATCCCATTCAATTTACCGTCATCTCCATTCATTCATGCTTACTATAGGACTGCTGTTAGGTCTTATTTTCATGGCCTTTACCCTGCTCCTGCCCGACCTAGTTTCTATTTTGTTTTCAACTTTCTTTTCTTTGACCTTGGTGATGTAAACTTGTTATTTCATCCCTTATGTTTGAGTCAACAGAGATTTGCATTTCAATGCATCATCTGCAACCTGGTCTTACTTCATTTTCCTTTCTAAACAATTTTGTTGCTTGGGGAAATATTGTCCTAAGGTGTCAGGATTTACTTAAACAAACACACACACATATATCTTGATGAATAACCAAAACAGCACTCCCAAGAGACGAAAATACCTGACCTAATCCTGAGCGAGGACAGCCCATCAGCTCAGCCGTGCTGGCAACAACTAGGAGAAGACAGCCAGCCCGGCTGGGGGTCACCCCACAGGCAGATGCTGCAGCTTTATCTGTGCTGGCTGAAAGTGGCACCCTCGCACCGATTTCAACTTACACCTACCAAAATAAGTGGCCAAGTTCTCCAGAAAATCAATTGTCTTGCTCCCCAAACTCCCAGTTCTTATCACAAGACACACTTTTAAAAAACATTTTCCACATCTTTCGATTCCTCCCCTTTGAGACTGACTAAAACTCTAATTTCCATAGAGCGCCATCCTGAAATCAGCCCATCTCCTGTAATAGTCCCGGTGGGCTTATGTGGGGAACTAATTGTTTTCTAGATTGGGGTTTTAGTCTCTGGTTCATTCCTGAGCTGTGATTTTTGAAGTCATTCAAAAAGACAGAATACTTAAACTGATACCTCTGATGATAAAATTCAAAGGTTTGTGCATTTTCTAAATTCCATCTTTCACCCCTTCCCTATCCTTGCTGCACGTGGGGAAGGTGACGATTGCTGGGGCTCGGTCTAGCACTGCGCCAGAGCTGCGGGTAGGAGGGTACAACCCACCTGCAAAACACACCCCGTGAGATGCAGCCTCCGCAGGCTGCTGCCCCCGAAGACGCGGCAGGAGGCGGCTGCGCAGGTGGAAGAGGAGCAGTCCTTTGCCCGCTGCAGGCCCTGACGCAGAGGAAGGTGGTTAATGGTCATTTCCCTCCGGTTTTCCATTACCTGCCACCGTGCTGACAGTACAACCCACGTCCCAGGTNTCTCCTGTAATAGTCCCGGTGGGCTTATGTGGGGAACTAATTGTTTTCTAGATTGGGGTTTTAGTCTCTGGTTCATTCCTGAGCTGTGATTTTTGAAGTCATTCAAAAAGACAGAATACTTAAACTGATACCTCTGATGATAAAATTCAAAGGTTTGTGCATTTTCTAAATTCCATCTTTCACCCCTTCCCTATCCTTGCTGCACGTGGGGAAGGTGACGATTGCTGGGGCTCGGTCTAGCACTGCGCCAGAGCTGCGGGTAGGAGGGTACAACCCACCTGCAAAACGCACCCCGTGAGATGTAGCCTCCGCAGGCTGCTGCCCCCGAAGACGCGGCAGGAGGCGGCTGCGCAGGTGGAAGAGGAGCAGTCCTTTGCCCACCGCAGGCCCTGACGCAGAGGAAGGTGGCTAATGGTCATTTCCCTCCGGTTTTCCATTAGCTGCCACTGTGCTGACAGTACAACCCACGTCCCAGGTGCCTCCTGAGGCACTTAGGTTTTTTCGCACCTGCGAACCACTCACCTGAAGCAGCACTGATGTGCCAATGAAAGCTTTGCTGCTTTCAGTACCTCAAAGCGGAAAAAAAGCCCCAAAACAAAATGGCGGTCAAGAAGGTGGAAAGAAGGGAATGGGGATGATGAATACCCTCAGCTGCCTCTGCAGAAGTGAGTATGGAGCACGAGCAGAGAGGCACCAGCTGCCTGGCCGTTGCTGCGCCCACCCAGGAGGAGACCCCGGCTACACAGCCTGCACATAACCTGCTCGCTGCAGGACACCTCCGGCAGCACCCGTTTTCCCCATCTGGTGAAATATTTGGGGCAAACGGCATGTACTTCACAGAACAAGTCCAAGCTCTTCCCCGTGTGATTGTAGGATCAGCCTAAAACAAAGATAACTGAGCCTAGAAAGTGCTGTGTGGAAACCAGCCATAGCAATGCGCTAAGCCTAAGAGTATCAGAGCCATTTGTAAGGCTTATACACTGCTTGGTTTTAGACCTTTGGGTACATTTATTTCTAGGCTGCAGAAAATTCCCCAGAGGGGCTATGCAAAATGATGGGGAAACAAACCTTGTGAAAATATCATTTATCCAGCTTTTATTTCTTTTTTTTTTCACGATTATGAAAGTAAGACCAGTAACATGCTTTCTTTGAAGGTACAAGTAGCTCTTTCGATGCAGTAAAAATGCTTTTGCGAAAGAGTTAGTACCGTAAGAGTTTTTAAAATAGTACACACTATCACCAAATTACAGTAGCAGTATGTGTAATATTCCTAAAATTTAACCATAACCTTCCAGCTTCCAGTACGACTTGGGGACTAGAAAAATTGGTTTAATCTGTCTCTGATACTGTTTTAAGACCCAGGGAAATGCCTGACTGAGTGACGTTGCATACATCATGTGTTTCACACCAACTGCATCATCCTTCTGCAC
>VZSC01000059.1:154687-176321 GCA_013398225.1 Steatornis caripensis | reverse complement strand
GGGGGGGGGGGGGGGAGGAAAGGTGTTCTACCACTGCATGTTTTGTAACATTGCAAAGAAATGTTGGGCTTATGTCCCTTTTTCCATTCATTAAAAACGCCTATTATAAACACTCTACAAAGAGTGGAAGTCACTGTACTACCCTCAATCTTTGCAGGCAAAATAATTCCAGAAGAATGCCAAAAGAAACCTCTGGATCATCAGGCTTTTATATAGCTTGCTGTCTGAGCATCTTGGGCTTCTTGCTGCTGATTACTTTCATTCTGCTATAGTTTTGCAGACACTGTTGAAAAACTACTGTCCAAAGTAAGATACTTCTTAAAGAGAGAGCAAGATTGAAAGACAAGCACCTAACAGCACATGTGATGCCCCACACCCTTTCTGGCTTGCACAAAAGTTGCAGATTGCTGGCTGTGGGGTGACTGGCCCAGCACAGAAGGCAGGAATGTTTTAAGAGTGTTTTGTGAAATCCTCCACCTAGTTACTGAGGGTAAAGGTTGCACTTCATAATGGAAAGTCAGACCCAGAGCTTAGTCACCACTTTCAGTACAGGGTGGTGAGGAATCACAGTGACTAATGTGTGCTTTAAAGTGACTCTGCTACAGCTTATCAGTCATCAGGGAGCTAAAAGAGGAAGTCACATACTTAGAGTAAATTTGTCAGTGATACATCCTAAAAATATTTGGGTAATTATTAAGAAGATTATGCCTGTCAAATTTTTCCCCTGCGCTACTCCCAAAACGCAGCAGTGCCAACTCCAAAGAAAGAGGTCACAGTCATGAGAACATCCTTGAGCATTTTCTGCAGCAGTAAGAACCCTCTTCCTTAAAGTTTAAGCAAGAGGACAATAACTGCTTAAATCTGCAGAGTATTTTACAACATTAGCCGGAAATAAGTAAGGAGTACACGCACAAGTTGTACAACGCAGACACAAGCTATTTTAGCACTGAAGTATACACAGAGGTTCATACCTCAACTCACATGTAACAAAAGTCTAGTACAGACATTTGCCTTTGCAACACATATGACATTAGAGAGACAACCATTAACTGGAATCCTCATCTGGTGATAGCAGAAACACACCACATGAATTCTTAGGACAGGGCATGTTTAAAGCTGGTTAGTATCATACTACAAGCTAGTTTCACAGATCCCTCAGTTCGATGGGCACATTACAAATTATGGATCTCTACAGAGGAGCAACACTTGCTGTGTTCAGAGGTTCAAGCAACGAAAACATCCCTTTTCAGAAACACTAATATCTCCTTCCCTCTCCCCCTATCTTAGGGTATTCTGTATATGTATCCTGATCAATGTTTTACCCTCTGTGGCAACACTAAAACTCTAGCACGTGACACTGTCAAACAAATCAGGAAAAAGTCACCAAATATATTCTCCTCCTCCCCCCACCAAAAAAAAAAAATACCCTCCTACATCATTTTCAGCTTGCTCAACTCTGATGTACCTGCCTGGAAAGCTTCAAGAATATTAGTTGAGAGTGATGATACAGACACAACACATCCTCTATCACAGATTGGCTGAAATTGATCATGAAAGGTGACCTGTTCCCTATTTTGGTCTTGCCTTCTACCTTCCTGCAACAACTACCAGTTCCTACCTCCACCCACCACCCAGCAGCAACTGCATAAGGCCCTCACATCACAGCCAAGACCCGCAGTAAAATAGGGATGGGAATACTCAGGCCTCTTTTTCCAAGCTGTTTGTTCAGAGGCTCAGACACCCCCCCAATCTGCATCCAGATCATACACTGAATATTTGTTTCCTTCACTTTTTTTTTTTGCAGCTTTTCACACCACACTTTCAGAAGTAAAACCAGGTAAGCTTAATTCTAACAGTAAGAAGTTAAGACTACCCAGCAATTTCAGTGACTACCATGATCTACCAACACAGATCTTTACATAGGGGATTAGAACAGCACAGAATTCTTTCATAATATATTACTCAAGCTTCCAGTTTGCAATAACAAAAATTGTATCAAGCTTCCTTAAGCACCAGAGTTAAAACTGTTCAAAAAATCATCACAACCTAAGTTAATGCAGTCCCATAGTCGTCCTTAAACTTGTTCAAGTGTTCCATTAGCTCAAGATTTTCTATTAATAGAAGAAAATACTTTCCACATTACACTGACAAGAAAAAACATTTCCTTTTTATATTATTTCATTAGTTGGGGAATAAGACACTGTTTAGCTTTAAATACTAAACACTTCAGTACTACGCACTTCAACATTTCCCTCTTCATTTTTGTTTCTGCCACAGATTGACGAACAGAACACACATTTCCTTAGTATTATCTCTTCTGCCTGGCACGCTATCTCCCCACAACACTGGTATCATTGTCAAATAAAGTTTCAAGAAGATGGTGAGAGAGGGACAGCAACAGAAAATAATTACAAATACCACCTAAATTCTTTCCCCAACATCTTTCCCAGACACTTTGCTATCTCCATTTGAGCCTCACCCAACAGTCAGAAGAGGCCGAGAATACTATGAATGTGTTTTTACTGTCCCTCACAGAGCTGCTATTTACCTCAGTACCTAACTAAACATCTCCAAAATAATTCAAACACCTCTTCATTATTCCCTGCCTGTGTTAAGAAATACTAGAGAATAGAAAATATTTAACAACCCTGCATTGATCACCATCACAATAACAAAATCTTTCTATGCCAAGCCTCTCATGAGGCTCAGCACAGAGGCTTTTACCACTCATAACAATCCTTTCATTTATCTTCCTTCCCCTTCTAACCTAATAGTTTAAGAAGCTTATTGGGTTTTCTTAAAAGCTTTTAGAAAGGACGTAAAGAACCAAGTTACTCAGAAAGGATTTAAAGAACCAAGTTAGTGATGCTCATCCCAAATCCCCATTTACTAAAATTGCAAGATTAAAACTATTCCTGCAAGAAAACAGCCAAGTATCATCTTCAGCATTGCTCCTAGAAAAGCCATCATTGGAGTATCTCATTGTAGCACTACCCAACTGCTTTGTAACATCTACATCTTGTCCATGCACACACACAGCATCATGACTAAAAAAGTACAAATGAAATTAATAATCTAATCACTGGAGTTATACTGATCTTACCCTATCAATTGGTAAGATCTGGTCTGAAAGTACTGAGGTTACTCTGAATCTACGTAGAATGCTTTTATAATACACTGCACCACATACCTCCACAGGTAGCAATGTCCACTGCGTAAGCTACTTGTTATGCCCAAGGAAGGCTTCTAGTCATCATTGAACCTGTTATCTGTAGAAGTACAGGAAAGTAAGTGAACACAAACTAATCAAGCATGAATGTACAGCAGAAATACAAGCTGGAAAATCAAACTGTCTGCTAAATGGCACTTGTATCAGTTGCACAGTGTGCTGGAGTTGAGTATTATTTGAACAAGTAACACTGCTATCACTTTGAGTCAAGTTACTATTTCCACAGCAAAAAACAGAAGCTGGAACCCTAGTCCAGTTTTGACATTTGTCTTACTGTTCATGAGAAATTTCACAGGGGGCAGGGAGCAGAAAAGAATGCATGATCAAACGAGATGTTTCAGAAAGGACATTTGGAAAAGTTATTTCCAAATATATTTCATAGTTCTTGGTCACATTTTAATGTAAAGTCCTAGAGTTCTAAAACTTCTAAATAGGATTTTATAAAAATTATTCAAAAGGCATTTCAAAGCATTCTTACCCCATGTCCAGCCAGCCATCTACATATACACTGATTTGGGAGAAGAATGGGAGAACATAAAGACGTGTCATGTAGACTAGCTGAAATGCAGAGAGACTGTAACTAAAAGGTCACAAACATTTTCTATAAATTACACGGTAGCAGCCAGAACTGCAGATGACAAACCTGTTTAAGAGAATAAAGTCAGTGTCATCTCTAGACTCCCCAAGATCAGTGATGTTGCGAATGTGTGCTAAGTAACCATGGTGCACAGTAAATAAGTGCTGAATCAACTAATTCCATCTGACCAGTTACAAAAGTCTAAGGAAAGAACTAAGTGTTCAACTGCAAATAGCGTAATCAGTTGTAAAAGAAGAGAACACAGAACTTGGCAAAATTAGAGCACTGTAAAAACAATTATTCTGATCTACCAATTGGTGTCTTCTCATGAAGGACATCTGATTATATATTGCTATTTCTGTGTGCTCCTGCATGAATCTTCCTCAAAAATATCAATTATGTCAGAAGAGATCTGCACGTATCAGCAACGACAATTCACATACTGGCTTCAGAAATGACCTTCCAACTTTAGGGCAAATCGACATCACCTGGAAGAGTTATTGTTCAGAGCAGAACTTGAAAGCTAGACTCTACAGTGGCTTGGATTTCAAGAGCTTTCATCAACACAGCACTACAGCAATCCAGGTCACTCATTAAGGTATCTACTTAGCTGAACACAGGCCAGCAGAAGGGCTTGCAGAATCCAGCCACTGCTAAAATCAGCTGCCCCAGGAACTGCTGCTGCATGGCCATTTCACAGCTGGAGCCACTGCACATGCCTCTGCTCTTAACTGCTCTCCTCTCCTTGCTAGGAGTGGGACAGTGCATCCAATTATCAGTGGTGCTGATACTACCCCAAGAACTCGGACCTATTCTGGAAAGACAGCAATGAAGGGAAGTTTCACAGGGACTTAATCTAAAGGTCAACCATGCCAATTTCACTCGATAGTCACTACTTTACAAAGTAGGTAACTTCACAATTTCACAGCTGCACAGAAGATAACAGTTCACCTCACAACATGACAAGGACAGCATTAAACTATGTGAATAACAACTGCCTTGCATGACAGACATTGTGTAATAAGAAACACCTCCACAGTAGGAATTACAAGACTGCAAAGGAGAGAGACAAAAGCCCTTTAGACTAATCCAAACCAATTAGGAAGAAAACAAAAGACCCATGTACATTAGGCATTAACATCTGAGATGTTAATGACAGCTGGGGCAGCCCAAGAAGACGGCCTGAAACATTCTACACTAATCCTAGCTCATGCAATCTCTTAAAACTGCTTTATCAAGACAAGACACAAACATGGGGCTGGTTCAGGACTTGGATACAAGCTGCCATCCAGAAGAGCATCTTTTCTTTAGCTGGAAGCAGAAGTCAAGCTAGGACACCAGCAAATTCTGCCCAGCGTTAAGCTGTTCCACTCCCTTCAGTGCAGCAGTTAGAATTAGAGTTAGTTCATGCAAACAGTCTAGGCCATGCAATTTTAACTCATATTACAGGTCAATGTTAATTTTATTTAACTGCATGAAGTACAGTTATCTCTATAGTATATCTGCATAAACAGAATTGGGTGATTTTTTTTTTTTTTTTAAGAACAGAAGGAATTTATCTGAAGCCCCAGAGCCGATCTAGTTTTTCCCCCCTTCCTAACACTGGCTTTCAAGAAGTCAAAGAGTCTTCCTGTTGGATTTTTTTTTTAAATAACCAGAAGCTCTTTTAATAGTATGCACATATAAAAAAAGTTTAAAGAAACTGTCTAAAAAAAGTCTTTACATCACAAGGAACGCAAAATGCTGGCATAAGATACAAATTGAGTTAGAATTTAGTAGTTTAAGTCCTTCAGAAAGCAGGATGTATGCCCTACAGCAGATATATTATCCCTTCCTAAAACTTCCCAGATGAATTCCCATCATTCAGTATCTCCTCAAGACAAAGAACACACAAGAAACAGGTTTTCTGTGTGGTAGTGTCAGCATTCCAGCAAAGACTGGAAAACAAGTCAGCCGGAAAATCACGTCCAGCCTCTGAGCAAATATGATTTCCTTTTATTTAAGATAATGCACATTGTGAGCTGCCTTAAGTATTAAATACTCCAATGTGTGGGTCATAAGCAGAAAAGGAGTGTCACATCTTTTCAGTGGAGACATCTTCCAAAGCCAAAAATGTTTCTTCCTACATTCCTAGGATAGCTATACTAAAGCATACACTCAAAAAAGATGTATCGTGTTCAACTCTGAAGTAGTTCAATTCCAACAGGGCAATTAACTATCCTAGTCTAAAAAGGACTATTCAGAGAAAGTTCCATGCTTCCCAAAGTTTCCTCATATCCGACTAAGATTTATGAAACAGATTTGAACGGAATCGAGACCTATTCAACTCTGTTTCTATTGGGCAACAGCAAAAGCCCTAGGGCAGCACAAGCTGCAATCTCTTACTCTGCAAGGAATTGGTCAGGGCACTCACATGAAGTGTTCGGGATCAGAATTCACAGTAAAATTTCTTAAGCATGTTCAGATATCAGAACACTGAATATTCATACAGATATATTGAGATACTTTCCAGAAAGGACTCAAGTTTCCGCTAACCATCAACATTTGAGCTCAATTAGGGACTCCACCGCAGGCAATTAAAAAAAACCCAAACAAAAAACACAAGCCAAAACAAACCCACCAAAACCAACAAAAAAAAAGGGGGAACAAGTTACTACTCAGTTTAACTATATTAATCATTTTCATCACACATACAGGAGGCAGAATAACACAAGACAAGAGGGTGCTCACACACCTACATACATACTTTGAAGTAGTTACTCCATTCTGAACTGTTAGGTAAGAGGCTATATGTTGTTTGACACGTACCAACATAAAGATCTATCTGAAATACAGCTTGATTATCTGCAAACATACCTCATGGGCAACTCTACAGGTGTATATAGGCTAAGAGATCAACACAGACAAAAAAAGTCCTCCCAGACAAGGTTACACTTAAGTTACCTCAGACTGTACATTAAACATCAGGCCAAAACTGATTAACCAGTTTTGATGCCTTGATTTCCTCAAGGAGAAAGTCCTGATGAGCTAATGTATAGGTCAGTTCATGTGTACATCTGGCCTACATGCCTCCAAGTCCTCAAACAGACTTGCTTCGTGTGAAGCGTTTCAATCTGTTCCCCCAGATTAAGCCTGACATTTTGCTCATAATGAGTTTCTATCAAAGATGGAGAGATTTAGCAGAAAAACAAGTGGCAGCCACCTCATGGTTCATGCAATGCCCAAGAAATTTAAACTAAGAAAGTGGAGAGGTTTTCTAGATGTACATGGACTACCAATTCACATACCTGGAATTATGAAGTGACACAGCACTGGCAAAAAAAAAAAGGAAGCAGAGGGTGCTTTTGCTCTTTAACTCAATCTACAAACTGTCCTACACATGTATGACTCATGAAAAGAAGAGATGGGAGGTGTGGAAACAGAGAGTGTTTTAAAACAGTCATAACAACTGACAAACAAGTCATCCTAAATAACAATATATTTTCTGTCCACTAAGACTGTCTTTTACTCCATTGAATCACACTATTACAAACATACAACAAAAAGCGTCCTACAGTTTACAAATCTTTTGACGAAAGGCGAAAGGCCTGTAACTTGATTCTAATTGAAAACACTACAGAATACAGCTATAAATGCACATAAGTAAATTTTTCATCTTCCATTCTCAGCAATGTATGACCAAGTCATAGTATCAGTCTAACACCTGCTGAGTGATAGAAACCTTTAAAACCAGAATAAGGATTTTCATAATAGTAAGTGCTATGGAAGATTAATCAAGATAGTAGTTCTTCGATCAAATTGTGACACCTAAGTACAATATTCCTCTTGTAGCTGTCCTTATAATTGCAATACAGACTTTGATAACCAACAACCTCTTCTGCATATTACGTGCATTGCAGTCAAATTTTGACTAAACTGTGTTGCCCTAAACACATGTTCTAGAATGGCTTGCAGTGCCAAAAGCTTTGTATCCGATTTCACTACAACAGGATGCAGGGGGAGAACAGAAGAAAGCACACATGCATACACACTCAAAAAACATTGTGGGTATGGTAAAAGGGCATAGTTCTAGCGCTTGCCCTTAATGCAGCACAATAGAACAGAGACCTCCTGCTTTCCTGCAACTCTTCCCTGCACTCCACGCGTTTGAGCAGGAAGAGTGTCTCATTTTAACTTCAGACATTCAGTACTGAGCTCCTCAAATGTAAGACAGCTATAGAGTTCAGTCCAAATCTATGATGTTTAAAGAGTTTATTTTAAAAATTCTCTAAGTCCAAATTAAGAAAAAGAGAAAAAAACCCCAAACCAGAAACTGTTCATGGGAATCTTCACCCTGCAGAGTAAAAATAAGTCAGCTTATTAACTTGTTCAGTTTGTCTAATGACTAGAAAGCAGTGTACACAGGGAAGTGTAAACTGCCTGCAATTTGTAGAATTGTGCTTTTTTAAAAGGAATACTACAAAATACTTTTAGAGTCAGAAGTGTAATTATTTAGATTTTTGTTAGAGCTAAAAATTTCTTTAGCCCAACTACTTTAGCTTTGCTATTTGACAGGCGTTGTGCCTTGTCCCATGGTTGGTCAGTTGAGATGTATTTCATCCATCTTTCTAACTTTCAAAGATCAGTACAAGTTACCACAGACATACACATTATTCCATCCCACTTACATAGGCTAGTTGTTCTACACAGAAGAAATGACTACTTATCATAATACTTATGCCTGCTTGTGCATAGAAAAATAGTTTAGTCTATTTTTTTTCAGAACTGCATAGAGGAAGATAATGACTGGTTACCACAAAAAAAAAAGCTATCCTCAGTGGACAGATCTTGCCATTCAGCCATATAGCATGTCTAGTATTCAACTTAATGGTGGCAAATACTGCTAAGATGATGAATTTTAAACAGTGTCTGCAAATTCAGGATACAATCACTGCAGCGGACAGAAGTTTAAACCCGTAACACTCAACTCTTCAGTAAGTTGTCTTCAATTTTCAAGTTCACTATGGCACCTTAGAAGGAGCAATGCCTTTAATACTTCTTGTATC
Organism: Steatornis caripensis; assembly: GCA_013398225.1. Classification (NCBI taxonomy): domain Eukaryota; kingdom Metazoa; phylum Chordata; class Aves; order Caprimulgiformes; family Steatornithidae; genus Steatornis; species Steatornis caripensis. The sequence goes on along the minus strand of VZSC01000059.1, from coordinate 167,470 downwards.
AGAGCCAAACAGGATGCCACAGCCCTTCCTCTCAGGACTGAAGTTCATCATGGAAGTTAAGATATTTCTAGGAAAACAAAAACACTGAAAAGAATTGTTTTTCTATTTTAGTGCATGATTGTTTTTAATAGTCAATACAGGATTCAAACCATTTCAGTCAACCCTCTTTCTCACAAAAAAACCCCATAACCGTACTTTGGAGGACCACCTTTAGCTTTCTGGCACATTCTCTACATCAAGTAGAGCTGTTTGGGTTTTTTTCAAAAAAATTCAAAATCACTCCCCATACCGGCATGCAAAGTATACACATGCAGTGACATGAAACAATTCTGCAAAAACACAGCAGACTGAGCATCTTAAATAACCAAAGCTGAGCAAGTGTCTTAAGTTGGCACTGCTTCTTATCAAGTAAGAGTCCAGTTTTGTGCTCATGAGCATCTACAAGATCGAGGAGGTACGCCAGAATGCAGGAATGAACTCTTGTCAAGTGACACCCTCAAAACGGTACATAAAATCAGAGTGAAATCAAATGAAGATAAGTTCATGCGTCTGAGAATGGCATTGTGAAGAACTCTTACATAGCATCCTTACAGATGTAGTAGGGTATTACGAAACAAGAAAAAATACAAGCTTTAGTAGTAATTTTGTCAGGCTGCTAATACACACCAACTAAAACTTACGAGTTAACTTTTTAAGCTACAACATATTGATAGCTTCTATACACTCCTCAAAGGGCTGTTACCAGAAGTACAAACTAATCTGAAGTAGATCCATAGCAATTAATTCCCCTCAGTATTAAACAAACAAAAATATAATTTGCTTTCAAAATTTCATTTTAAATGCTTTTGGTTTTATACTGAAATCGTAAGACATAAATTTGAACCAAAATAACTGGAAGAGGATGAAACGACAGAATTCTACATTAAGCATGTTTTTAGCACTTAAGACAGCAACCCAGCATTCCAGTTTTTAAAGTGTCCTTTTGAGGCAGCGGCAGTGATGGGAACAGCTTGCTTCAATACAGCCTGTGTTCAGTCTCAAACCAAGACATGGGCAGTGGTATTTGGCACCCTTATAAAGCATCTACAAACTGCAAGTGCTGTTTCCAAGGTTGATGTGGAGGAAGTACCAAAAAAAAAAAAATCAGATGAGCTGTAGGATTTTATCGTGGTCTCCATATGAAAGATCGAATTGACAACTATGAGGCATGACCTTCTCTACCACTGTTTCTCTTTAGCAAATTATGTCACCTAAATAAGGACTCTGTCTCCTTATTTAGGTCTGCTCCACTAACCAACTGTCCAGCACTACAGTGAACATAAGCAGGAACTTGGGTGTGTGCACAAGTAAACATTTTGTTCATTGCTATGTACATTTTGCATAACTGAAACTAATTGTGAGAAGTCATTCAGCACTCATCACAGCACATTTTAAGATCTTAGGAGGCTAAGCAGAATAAAAGCTCTAAAAAGGAGAAAAACTAAGAAATGCAAACATATTTCAACAGGAAAAAACAATCGGGGAGAGCAGGTGAATTATTAACAATGGATTTTTACAGATGCAAGTTTTCTATTAAAGATACATTGGGGAGATAACATATGCCAAAACAATTGTAATAACCCTTCAATAAAGGAAAACCATTACCTTTTGGTTAGGATTCTAAGACAGGTCTTACAAGATCCAGGTCCTAGACAGGCTCTGCCAGAGGCTTGTTCTTTGAGCCTGGACAGATTCCTGCACTCTGATACAGTTACAAACTCCCACTTATTTTACAGTTAACCAAGATTTTAAAAAGAAAAAACAAACCAACCAATCACATTTAAGTTCTAGTATTAGAGGCATGAACACCAGAGATCTGGTGTTTTAAACAAAAAAACCCTCTCTAAGTTAGACTCTACAAATTCAAACTCCAGTAGGTTTTGCTAGTTCTTTGCCATCAGAACTTGCATAAAGACAAAAAGTAAATAAACATACCAGTATGATTTAACCCATATTAGTACTTAAAACTTCACTCTTGGAACATTTGAGTTTACAATAGCAGCAAGACTGACGTGGGCCTAAGATACTAACAAAGACACTAGGCAAAAAGATCTTCTCTCCCAAATGAACAACGTTTCCTAACTTTTCATGGGACATACTGGTTTACAACAAGTAACAGGTAAATCTGCCTCCGAAACATCATATTTCACCAAGCACATTACCAGCTGTCTAGGGAGTTTCTGAAAACCAGTGATTATGAACTGCTCCAGGCAGTTTGTAAATTCTCAGATGGGGGATTAGAATGAACAGCTTAAATACATTTAGTTTCCTGGTTTTGTTTTGCTCACCTTGTTTGATTTCTTTCACAACACCCATCTCTTTCACCATCAACATAACATTACTGTAATTGAAGATACACATTTAATCATTATTTGTACCCCAAATTTTTCTGTTCAGTTTCAGCCATGATATGCTTACATTTTATCGAACAAACTGAATTTAACTCTACACACTCCATTTAAGATTCCTGATTACTGCTAAATCAAAAATAATTCTCAATGAATTTATTTAAAATTTAGCCATTCTTAAACGAAAGTGGCCATAAGTGCTCTGCATCAGTCCAGCTTAAATCACCCCAACTATGCTGATGCAACTTTCCAAAACAGTCAGTGCTGCACCCAAGAGGCTCAGCATCTTTTCCTCAAGGAAGAACACGTGTACAACCCTAGACCGCTTTGCATCAGTAACCACTGACACATAAAAACGCTGCGAAGCTTAGCATGAAGCTTACTGCATTGCACAGAATTCTACTAAGATTCAGCCTAAGGAAATAGGGATATATAAAGAAAAGGGAACAGCAAGAAACTAACTCTGTAAGCCACAAATAGTAAGACATTGCTTTGTGTGGCAGCAAAGCTCACCCTTTGGAAGCCTCACAGTTCCACTGACAGCAGCAACTTAGTTTTTGTTTATAACGAGTAAGTGGGACGCCCTTGAAACTTAGGCATGGTAGTTGCAAGTTAACCTATGTAAACTGAGGAAGTTAAGTAAAAGCAAGACACCTGTTTTTTTTGTTCAGGTACCTTCACGTGAACAGTACATTCTCCTTTTCTGGGGTTACATATCCAAGAAAAACTATTTTATCTGGAAAATCAAACCGTTAAATATTGTATATGTGCTTTATTTTTTTACTATAAAACTGTCTTGTCAAAGTGAATGCAATGATGTTTCCCTGAGTAATCATGCTCAAGAATTATTTTCTTTGAGGATTTAGACCTGAACACTGTTTTATTAAGAACCATTCTAGTTGTAATGATTAACTCAACAGCTTCAGGTACTCTGACAAATTATTTTAATCTCCTTATCTGTACAACAGACTAGACTTACTTTTTAATGCCATCAGACTGCAAACAAGAGGACCCAGATATGACACTGCATATTTTGAAAGGGACTTCACACACAGTAAGGCAGGAAGTCTTACTCAGCAACCACAAGCATGACCTCAAGGCAGAGAGCAGTCCCCTTGTATTACAGACACCACGTGTATGTTAACTAGAGGGCAAGTAACAGGTTTTCCTGAAGCTGATTTAGTTTTAGTATACAGTTTGGTCCTATTAAAAGTCACATGAACAGCTATAAAGTAGACTTCCAAACCCAACTCTATTGGTAAGGAGTACTTTATTCTTTGTCTTAGATGTATATCCACACAAGAGCTATTCTGGGGAAGAGAAATAGTGGTATCATAAGCGAGTGTCCTCATACAAGAGACACTTGTGGTTATCAAAGTTCTGGAGCCTCACTAGAACAGTCAGGTTCAGTATAGTTAAGAAAGATCTCCCAAACAGGTGCAGAACAGACAAGACAGAGCTATCTGTGTTACATAAAACCTTCCCATCAGCAGCTCTTAAAGTCTTCAGCATCTGCTGGGACAGTGGTGCCTGGATGCCTGACATTCTTAGTGCCTGCAGCATCTTTGGGGACAGTGGTGTCCATGGTACAAACAATTCTCCCAGCAGATCTCTGAAGACAGTGAATCTAGTGTTACATTAAGCTTCCCAGCATCAGCTCTTAAAGTCTTCAGCATCTGCTGGGACAGTGGTGCCTGGATGCCTGACATTCTTAGTGCCTGCAGCATCTTTGGGGACAGTGGTGTCCATGGTACAAACAATTCTCCCAGCAGATCTCTGAAGACAGTGAATCTAGTGTTACATTAAGCTTCCCAGCATCTGTTCGGACTACTGCAATACCGCAGCCATACTAAACAAAATGTCACAGCGTCTGTATTGTCCGCTCCCCAAAAACAGTATCAAAGAACATTGTAGGCCAACAGCCCATCAAAATTAGAAAAAAATCCAAATAGAAGATGTATGCAATTTTGTTACAAATACCTGCATCTTCAAAGACCATTTCTATACTAGCCACTAATCAGCCATTTCTTCAAAAATCTTCTTGTACATTCCCTGGTCCTTAAGAAAAACTAGTCATTTTTAAAATTCATCACTTGTTTCAGTTCTGTTGTTTTCTGGTTTTTTTGGTTTTTTTTGTTTTTTTTTAATTTTGTTGATCCTTAAAAATCAATACACTACTTTCCAGTCTTCATACTTTTATTTGGTATACTAATACACTGTAAATAAAGAATTCTCTGGTTTTTAGAATGAAAAATACTTGAGGTGAAGTCTCTTATTCAGTTCTCCCAGAGACAAGGAGGTATGGGGGTGGGGTGGTGTTTTCTTAATCAATAAGAAAATATAAAGTTTTTCACAATACTGCATCCATGATGTAATACTTCTGATGTCTACTGAGAACATAAAGTTTTGAATTCAGAAGAAAACTAGTTTACAAAACCAAGATTGTTAAGCCCTATCACTACAATATTACAATCACAAGATGCTTTTATGATCCAGAGAAGTGGATGCCCATCAACATGTCAACCATGGCTCAGTATTTAAAACGTAGGGGTACATAAAGTCATTCTAGCTTCAGATCACCAACCTAAGAGTAGAAAAAAAAAATCCATCTTTGCTCACTTCCAGTTGTCATTTTTCCATTGTATAAGTTCATTTCAAGGACAGTACAGAAACCAATCTCATTAGGGGCCTTTATCTACATACTATTGTCATCGCCTTACAATTTCACATGAAGTTTCCCCACCACCGCCACCTTGATTTCTCCAAATACTCCTTGGGACTGCACATACTACACAAGGTACACTTGAAGAATATTTTTCTGAAAGGCAGAGACATAAGTATATTACAAATTTTTACTGAAAAGCAGTGTAAATACTACCCAAAAGGAAAAAAATAGAAGCAAGCACATTGACCTTTGTAGTAAATTAAGCCCTAGATCATTTAAGTTAGATTAAAGTAAAGAAAAAGTTATTGGTTTCATAAAGTATCTAAGGCTACACGTTCTTCAAAAACCTGCCTTGTCAAATAATAATACACAAGCAACTACATTAAATGTAATTTAAAAAGCAGATTGGTTTTTAGGCAAACCATTTAATAAATGCAACTTAAAAGTGAAGCTTGCCAGAACTCCTGTAAGGCCCACTGTTTCAGAAAGTATCGTGCACCTGCTGGGTTTGTCATAATACCTCTACGGAACTATTCACCTATATAATTAACTGTGTATACATTAATAGCTGTTAAGTGGGTTTGAATACAGGTAGATAGATGATTTTCTAAAATCTTTTAAAAATCCAATTAGAATATTAGAAATTGATTAAATTGAATAACAGCTAGCCTATATTGTATTCTAGCAGTTCTGTTATCTTGCCAGAAGACACTTTTCCCAAGGATCTTGAGCTCGATTTAAGCCAGAAACCATGCAATGTTGATAGAAATGTACTCTGCCACTAATCGAGAAGTTTAGTTTAGCTGCACTCCAGGAAGTTTAGCAGTGGCTTCAACAGAGCAGACACACAGCAACAAAAAAACATCGAACCCTACAGCACCGGACCTTTACAACACGATTTTGGTCCTTAGAGTAATCCTTCACCTTCCTGAGCTGAAACCAGGCATTTTGAAGTCCCCTCCTGTGTAACTAGGTATGTGGCACCGTTCCAAGTGGTATGCACACGTTACTCAAACCAAGAACGTACAGTTTCACTAGCAAACTAAGTATGTTCCGCGTATTGCACATTTGCAAGAGGAAACCAAAGAGCAGGTGCCCTCCCTAACTAGAGGAGTCTCTTCAAGAGTAAAATCAAGACTATTTTACAGGCAAAACATACACACTCTAGAAATTGAAGAGACCACAAGCGTAGGATTGCTCTATCCAGTCTCCGTCCAGTCCACACGTAGAGGTCTTCTGCGAAAGGCGTTCTCTAAGCGCGTACCTGTGGCGTGCCACGCTTTCAGTCCACCTGTGCCGCTGCCGACTTACCTGCTCGGCCGTGTATGCAAAAGCTTGCACCGCGGGCAGTTCCTCCTCTAAAGGCAGCTGGAAGTCTTTGGCGGAGCCTCAGGGCTCTGGGGTTTGGGCTCTGCAGTTCCTTACGGCCAGACACTCCCACCACCGAGGCAGCAGCCCGCAGAAGCAGCTAGAAAGTTTGCCGCGATCTCTACCTTCCCCTGCAATTTGCTCCTCTCACGACCTCGGACTCTCCTCCTTCCTGGCTAAAGGGACCGGCTTTAAGGGCGCCCGCGGAGGCGACGCTTCTCCCAGAGGTTTCCCGCCCGCAGCGCTACCTCAGCAGCGCCGCGCGTGAAGCGCTCCCCCGCTCCACCGCGGCTCCGAGGCGGGGGGGCGCTACGGCGGCTCCGAGGCGGGGGGCGCCAGGGGCAGCGCGCCCTCGCTCGCTCGGGGCTGCCGCGGTGTTTACCGCGAGTCTCATGCTGGCCGCGAGAGCCACGCTCCTCCCTGACATCATTCATTCTCCTGCACACGCACCCGCCCACTCCATTTCCAACCAGTGACTCACCCCGGCGCTGCTGCTATTCAGAGGCAGGGCTAGAAAAACCGGCAGGACCTCCACGGAGCCCCCGCCCGCCGACGGAGGTGGCGGCGCGGCCCCGCCCGCTCGCTACCCACCCCCCCCTCAGCCCGGCGCCACTGCGCGCGCGCTGCCCGCCGCGACGGGGGAGCCTCCTGCCAGCGCGGCCACGGCCGCCTTAACTGCGCCGCGGCTGGCACCTCCTCCGGGGTACGCGAGGTCTTGGCAGATGCAGAGATGCCGGTGCCCGTCCACGGCTTCCCCCCCGGCCTCCCCTCCCCGCCTGCAGCCTCTGCCCGGATCCCCTCTGCCGTGCCCGCAGCCGCCTTTTCCTCCTCGAGCCACGTACGCCTCCGCCGGCGGGCGGCTCAGCCCCGCTGCCGCGGGGGAAGGGTTAAGGCAGCTCCCAAAACGACATCCCGACATCCGTACCGCACCCGGAAAACATCTGTTAGTAGGCAACCGCTGCGCTCCCCGGGAGCCAGCTCGGAGGCAGAGCCGCGGCTGCTGCGGCGGCGCAGGTGCTCGGGGCCGCCCCGCTCCCCGCACCCCCACGGCCAGACCGGCCCCGAGCAGGCAAGGGCTTCCCGGTTTTGCCGCGGGATTTAATTCCCCGAAGTCCGTTCTCAAACGAAGGATGCCTGTCGCTGAAACGCCCGTCTTCCCGTGTTTCTCACCCCCCGTCTTCGGACTTGGCTTTACTGGGGGTGGTGGGGTGTCCTCCCCCTTCTGCTTTTAAAAGAGTTCCCCATCATTATGCAGCGACCCGATTTTGTTGGGAGTCTACCTGTGTAACGCACACGGCAGGGCGGGGGGCAGGGAGGCAGGGGGAGGAAGGTGTCAACTCACCCGCACCCACTTTGGCGAGCCCTGTGGCACCTGTCCTGCCATGAAGCCCGCAGCCACAGCACGGAAAGGCGGCCTGGTTCCCAGCCCTGGATCCAAGGACAGTACCTGACCCTGTATTTGTTACACCCCTGGAAAGCCCCCTGCACCCAGCTATTGGCTCTTCTGCTTGGGTTGCTCACACTTTGTTTTTTTCCACAAAAGCCTGGGGGAAGGGAAGGGGGAATTTGCTTTATTCCAGCACAGGGTGGAAACATTTTCTGCACTCTCATAGTTCTGTGGGACAGGGAAACCCTACCCTGATCTAACAGTGACAGGCAGAGTGCTGGTACAGACAGGATGCCAGGGTTTTAAGTTTTCCCTCCTGCAGGCTGAGCACAANTCTAAGCGCGTACCTGTGGCGTGCCACGCTTTCAGTCCACCTGTGCCGCTGCCGACTTACCTGCTCGGCCGTGTATGCAAAAGCTTGCACCGCGGGCAGTTCCTCCTCTAAAGGCAGCTGGAAGTCTTTGGCGGAGCCTCAGGGCTCTGGGGTTTGGGCTCTGCAGTTCCTTACGGCCAGACACTCCCACCACCGAGGCAGCAGCCCGCAGAAGCAGCTAGAAAGTTTGCCGCGATCTCTACCTTCCCCTGCAATTTGCTCCTCTCACGACCTCGGACTCTCCTCCTTCCTGGCTAAAGGGACCGGCTTTAAGGGCGCCCGCGGAGGCGACGCTTCTCCCAGAGGTTTCCCGCCCGCAGCGCTACCTCAGCAGCGCCGCGCCTGAAGCGCTCCCCCGCTCCACGGCGGCTCCGAGGCGGGGGGGCGCTACGGCGGCTCCGAGGCGGGGGGCGCCAGGGGCAGCGCGCCCTCGCTCGCTCGGGGCTGCCGCCGTGTTTACCGCGAGTCTCATGCTGGCCGCGAGAGCCACGCTCCTCCCTGACATCATTCATTCTCCTGCACACGCACCCGCCCACTCCATTTCCAACCAGTGACTCACCCCGGCGCTGCTGCTATTCAGAGGCAGGGCTAGAAAAACCGGCAGGACCTCCACGGAGCCCCCGCCCGCCGACGGAGGTGGCGGCGCGGCCCCGCCCGCTCGCTACCCACCCCCCCCTCAGCCCGGCGCCACTGCGCGCGCGCTGCCCGCCGCGACGGGGGAGCCTCCTGCCAGCGCGGCCACGGCCGCCTTAACTGCGCCGCGGCTGGCACCTCCTCCGGGGTACGCGAGGTCTTGGCAGATGCAGAGATGCCGGTGCCCGTCCACGGCTTCCCCCCCGGCCTCCCCTCCCCGCCTGCAGCCTCTGCCCGGATCCCCTCTGCCGTGCCCGCAGCCGCCTTTTCCTCCTCGAGCCACGTACGCCTCCGCCGGCGGGCGGCTCAGCCCCGCTGCCGCGGGGGAAGGGTTAAGGCAGCTCCCAAAACGACATCCCGACATCCGTACCGCACCCGGAAAACATCTGTTAGTAGGCAACCGCTGCGCTCCCCGGGAGCCAGCTCGGAGGCAGAGCCGCGGCTGCTGCGGCGGCGCAGGTGCTCGGGGCCGCCCCGCTCCCCGCACCCCCACGGCCAGACCGGCCCCGAGCAGGCAAGGGCTTCCCGGTTTTGCCGCGGGATTTAATTCCCCGAAGTCCGTTCTCAAACGAAGGATGCCTGTCGCTGAAACGCCCGTCTTCCCGTGTTTCTCACCCCCCGTCTTCGGACTTGGCTTTACTGGGGGTGGTGGGGTGTCCTCCCCCTTCTGCTTTTAAAAGAGTTCCCCATCATTATGCAGCGACCCGATTTTGTTGGGAGTCTACCTGTGTAACGCACACGGCAGGGCGGGGGGCAGGGAGGCAGGGGGAGGAAGGTGTCAACTCACCCGCACCCACTTTGGCGAGCCCTGTGGCACCTGTCCTGCCATGAAGCCCGCAGCCACAGCACGGAAAGGCGGCCTGGTTCCCAGCCCTGGATCCAAGGACAGTACCTGACCCTGTATTTGTTACACCCCTGGAAAGCCCCCTGCACCCAGCTATTGGCTCTTCTGCTTGGGTTGCTCACACTTTGTTTTTTTCCACAAAAGCCTGGGGGAAGGGAAGGGGGAATTTGCTTTATTCCAGCACAGGGTGGAAACATTTTCTGCACTCTCATAGTTCTGTGGGACAGGGAAACCCTACCCTGATCTAACAGTGACAGGCAGAGTGCTGGTACAGACAGGATGCCAGGGTTTTAAGTTTTCCCTCCTGCAGGCTGAGCACAAACAGCATATTATAGCCAGATAAACAATTCAGCGGGACTACTGCCCTGCCTGTAGCTGGATGACTGCACACGTGCACCTGTAGTGCTGAACCAAAGCCATCTGTTGGAAGCTCACAGCATTCTTCACTACCTGCTCTGATTCCCTAACCCCCCCCTCACACACCCCCCCCCCACAATTCCTATAACTGGGTAACACATCCCTTAAAGCAAATTTTAAAAAGTGACAGGGGTACCACAGGTGGGGCAGGGTGTCTGCATTTAACCAGTTACAAAGACATATACATATGTTTAACTGCACACGCTTAGTTACATGCCAGTCTTTGCAGAATTGGGTTTTGCTTGAAGATGTTATACAAAGAAGATAATGACTGACAGAGTAAAGGCTCAAGAGTAGAAATAATAACAAGAGTAAAAAAAATGTTTCCACAGGCAACTGATCATATAGATACAGCAAACACTAGACAGAGGTGTGTGTCCCCCCTCTTTAAGGAAAAAGGCCATTTAAGGAGGAAGGTCAAACGGAAAGAAGAGTTACTTGCATTTTTCTAAATTACTTGGACAGAACTGTCATCTGAAACACTGTCCTTTCTTTAGTTTTAAGTACTATTCTTTGAAGCACTGCATCTGAGAGCGCAAAAAATAATAGTACGCTAGCTCGCTCTGTTCAAGGCTACACTTCACACCCAACCCTCAAGCCCATCCTCACAGGTGACCTGTTGAAGTGGCTTGGTCACGGAGCTCCCATTGAGCTCAGAGGTGCCTCTATGAAGAGCAGCTTGCAGGAGATGGTCCGTAACTAATTTGGTAACTACCGTTTGCAAGCCTTGCATAGCAACAAACTTTGGAGAGCAAGTGGCATATTTGTGAAGTCACTAAACTTGGCAGAGGAATTAGCAGAACATCTCTTAATCATTACTTTAAACTAGATTAATTTCACAAGGTCCTTTTCAGACAGGAATTACGAAGGAGAGAACTTAAGACTTGCAGAACAACAACTTATTTTATGAGGAAGAAGAAACCGCTAACACACATACAAAATTCCATGGGGAGACCAACATAAAAGTTGCATTCCCTCTCACCTCCCAGGGAAGTGGATGGGGGGGCAGGAGGAGAGAAGTTCTGAGAGAAAAAAATTACTGTTCCTTTCAGCTGGAACAAACCCAGCATCTTTTTCATTACTGTTTATTTTTTTTCCCTTTCATGAGATCAGCAGGGATATTATTGGAAATGGTAATTCTATAAACGAACAAGCCCAGCCTATGCATTAAAATCCTGACTATTTCCAGCAAGACACCCAGGCAGTTTCCAAAGGCAGCTACCACCAGAATCCTGCTTAGTTCTGCCATGGGACAGAACTAAAGCTCCAACATGGGGTTTGTGTGGGGGGAATCAAAAATCATATAGGAATTTCTAGTGCAAGCTGACTTTACAGTTTATAGACAGAGTAAACAGTGGTACAAAAAAAAAAATAGCCTACTTGTGTAGCTAAGCCATAACAGACATCTACACAGAAATTTGATAGGGAAGAACCAATAAGCACACTCTAATGAGTTCACATGTATTTGTAGCCTTTATTACAGCTGTGTTAAGGGCAGATGAAAACATATGTAGGTATTTTACAACGAAGTGTCCCTACCACCCCATAAGTATAGTCCCTCGTAATTCTTCCTTGCTTTTTCCTCAAGTAGCGTATAAATCAGAGTAATCCTGCAAACTACTTCTCTACAGGCCTAACATTGTATTCTGTACCCTGGTTCTCACAGCAGCCCTATAATATCTGTGAAGGTGCTAGTTGATACTCCTTCCTTGAAACAGATGAAGTAACTCCAGAACAATTTATTATTCCCATCCAATTATGAAAGAATAAAATACACTAAAGCTAAACATACGTGGACTATCAATTTGCAAAGAGATTATTCATCAGCATACACTCACTAAATACTTAACACCACCTAACAAAAGTAAGTTTCACAATTTTGGAGTTAGATGCATTTCAGTGATGACATGAATTCTATGTCTCCAGCTACTGATTTTCCTAAATTCACTAGTTCTTTTTCATCATCAAGGGCTTTAGAACAAGAGGAAAAGCTTACCTTGCAGGTTCACCATTAATGTCACCACTTTTTGGCAACTGAACAAGTAGATGAAAAGATAATCCACAAAAGAAATGGTAAGACAAGTTTTTCCATAACTACTTCACAAGCATCACAGTTCAAAAGTACGTAGTACTGCCCTACTATTGCAGGAGATAGGTCCTTGAGAAACACGTCTGTAGACCATCACAGATAGCACAACCACACGTTCAGCTGCTCAGACAGCAAGCCTACCTTAGCAAGTCAGCAGAAGCTGAACCCAAGTAAATATGCAAAGAGAAAGAATATTACCTCCTATAAATCATGCACTAAGCTATCACAACAAGCACTGCTCCACAAAGCATACAAATTTAAAATACTTTAATTAATGCTACCCCTTTGTAAGAAGACCCATGAGCAAAGACACCTCGGTGAGGTTCACTAAACTCAACGGAACTCGCCCTCAATCCTCACGAGTAAAAACTCCGAGCGCAGAAAGCCGCCCGGCGATTACCTGCGGCCTCCTGCTCTGGCCCGGGGTCCCCTCCCGGCCCGGCCCCGCTGCCCGACTGCCAAGGCGCCGCTGCCGCCCGCCCTTCTCAAGCTTTCAAAGGAGGCGGGAAGCGGCGGCAGGCCAATGGCGGGCGGTGGCAGGCAGACCGCCGCGCCCCGCAGGTGCCCGGCCCCGGCCCCGGCCCCGGCCGTGGTAGGCGGCCCGGCCCGGCCCCGGCCCC
>VZSC01000059.1:117686-154497 GCA_013398225.1 Steatornis caripensis | reverse complement strand
TCCCTTAAATAGTTGCAATGGGAAGGGAGCGCCGCCGCCTCCAGCTGCCCTCGTCAGCGAGGCTGGGCTTCAGCAATAGCCTGTGTACCTTGAGGCTGCTTAAAGCATCTCTGAAGGGCAGGGGCTTCCTCCAGCTACTCTGCTTTAATTTCCGACACTTACAAAACCTGTGGTTATTGTTCCCCATTTGTCTCATCTTAGTACCTGATGCAGTTTACGTTCCTCAAAAATTGCTATATTAGATGTTTTCATAACCAAAAGCTGAGCGGAGATACTCAGTTTTCCAAACCATTTTTCCAAAGGCTTACTTGTTACTGACAACACCCCTGGATAATTTCAGGAAAAAAATGCTGAAGCTTTGTCTAATTTATGCTCCCTGCTAAAGCTCACAGGAAAGAGAAAAACTGATTTAGACTACAGTCATTTATTTTTTTTTTAACAAAGCAATAACTGAAAACAAACTTTGCATGTTCTCCTCAATATTTCACTTACATAAGCAGAAAAAAAGCTGTATCGCAAAGTTATCCTATTCCTTCCTTTGGATACTACTGCGGGGTGGGGTCTGGCGGCGGAGGGTGGGGGGAGCTGTTTGCTTGGTTGGTTTTGGTAATGCTTTTAGTATTCAAACTATCTGAAACCAGACATGCTTTAGAAGCTGTGAAATAAGAGAACTGGTTCAGTTTCTTTAAACCAGTTTTCCTTATGACTGAAGCAAAAAATTGGTTTTCCATCTAAAAATATACGCATCCAAAATCACCGACTCCAGCTTCAGAGCTCTTTCTAAACACAACAGCAGCATTTGAAGAAATGCTTTTCTTGTATGAAACAAGGCTTTGGAATAAATAGTAAGAGCGCGGGAACTTACTTGACAGAGGGTGTAGGGGGGAAACGGGAGATTGGGGAACAATACAAATAAATTCTAGTTTATCGTCTCTATCTCAAGTTTGAAAATCAAGGTGATTCCAGGGAACTGCATCAAGCAGAACTATGGGAAATACTCTCAACCTCTTTAGGAAAAGAGGTAACATTTTTGGAAACAACTAGCAGATCAGAAGAATGTTGCCAGGAAGCTGAAAATGCTTATTAAGGCTTTTCTGTAACATCATAAGAATTTCTGGATATGACATTAAACACATGAAAATAAACAGAAGACTGCTTAGCTGTAACAATTATCAGAAAGTCAACTGACAGCTGAATTAGCCCATTTTCTTTGCTACTCAGCCTTACCTACTTCATCTTCTCTTCACGCTCCTGAACAGTTTTCCTCTCTAACTTCTCTGATCCCATCCTTGTCATGTAGCTTCCTTTTCATTTCTTGGCCTTATGATTTTTTTGCAGCAGACCCATCTGAAGCAGGACAGTTGTGCTAAAGCTTTGATTGCTAGCAACTGTCCTCTTCAACAAAAAGTTTACAGGGCTTTTCCCTGGTAATGCAAAACAAAAAGCCCCTAAATTTTAATACAGACTAACAGCAGCTGAACAGGAGCTGCTAGATGATCTCTTTTTATCTCTGTGTGTGCTTCTTCTACGAAGGAGAATTTCACCTTATTCAGCTGGGAAAGGAGGGAAAAAAATAGAGGGAAAAGGAAGTAAAACTGGAATGTGAATGAACAATCCAAAACTGCTAAGATTTACCTGTCCCCATTGAAGTTTATGAACAATATAATTTTTATCTCATTAAATTACATTTTAGAATTCTATTAGTCTGAAGACCTGTTTTTTTTAGCAAAAATTATTTTTAAACCTAAGCAGCTGACACAATTGCATGAGGGACAGGTGGCCTACTTAAAAAAAAAAAAGTGACTGCTGTTATCATCTGAATGTAAATTCAGTATGAAACATATGGAGAGATCTGTCATACTAGGATAACCTCCTATCTAATCTGCTGTCCTGGCTCTGGTAGCAGGCAATCCAAGAACCTTCAAAAAAGGCACAATGGCAATATCAATAAAAGAGAAAGGACAGAAAGGAGTAAAGAATCCTTCTATTCTAGCTGCTTATCTACTTACTCTTCTAAAGTGCTCGCTTTTTGTTTTCTCTCTGGCTAGCATAACAGGAGATGCTTTTCCTCCTTTTAAATAAAACAGCAACCAACAAGTAGGGCTTCATGAAGTTATGCACTGAACACCAATAAATTGCTGCATTTTTTTGTGCAGGGTGTGATGCTCCTCAAATATGCAACATCTTAATAAAAGCCCATGCCTCTTTCTCCAAGAGGAAGGTACACAAAATAGTCTCAAATGAAATCTTGCTATTACTTTGTCCAAGACTGTAGAATAAAGTCTGACTGTGAAATAATGGCTAAAGACATTCTGACAGATACCCTTCAAATGAGAGAGTCATGAACCCCAGAGATATGAAGAAGCAAAAGACAGAGCTGACTCATACATCAGTTCTGAATTGCAACTATAACATGCTACTTTTGATATTCTGTGTATTAGCAGGGCTTTAACATGTTTTCTTTTTCAGAGGACTCAAAGATAAATGAGTTTGGTGAAAAGACACATGTAGACCTTTGTTCCACTGTATTTGAAATATATGCAGAAATAATTGTGGGCTTATTACATGGGAGCAAAATGCCCCAGTTCTACTTATGGAAAATCATGACCAAGAGATTTGGTGCAAAGGTCCCAGTCGAGAAAATGTTGATTAATGGATGATTTTTTTAGACTGAAAAGCACTTCCTGATGAGTCTTTATGCCAGTTTGTATGTATCATCACACAGATGTGACTAGATGGCTTCTTATGGCATGAAGCCAAAGTAGAGGGATCCAGGTAGTGTTATGTCCTGCCAAATGTACATTTACTGTTGTAAAAATGTGCTCTAAAGTGTCTTTTCCTTTGATTCATATTTTTAAATTGATTTGGAGGAGGATGCAGAAAAGGTGAGTCATAAAACAGGGAGAAGGGTTCTTCCTATAATCTGCTGAGAAAAAAGATGGAGAGTCTTCTCAAGTCTCTAGTTTGAGAAGAGGGGCAGATCTCAGAAGAGATGAGGAGGCTGACAGTTTTCCGTGAAATGTCTCAATGGAAAACACCACAGCATAATCTTGACTTTCGGTACTTCAAGTTTATATGTAGGCAGATCTTTGAGATGTCTTCATTGTTAAGAGCGGAGATTCTTGTTCTGCTCTTACAAATAAATCACAAGGAGTTGTAAATATAGATGTCTCCAAGGTTGCACACACTAGGAAAAGCAAAAGAAAGTAAGATGGCAATGGAAGAGTATTCTGCAATCTGAAGCTGATGAAAATCTTTTCTCTATATGTCTGTATATCTGAATATAATCCATGCTGATTAATTATGCGCTGAGCTGAACTGGCATTGTGCCATTTCAGGGATAGGCATAAAAAGTATCAAAGTATGAAAGGTCTACAGGGTGATAGGCTTTGAAGAAGGAACTATACTGGAACCAGAAATAAGGGGATCCTTAGCTTCCTTTCAGAGTATGAAGAAAGGCACAGCATATTATGCTCTGACTGGAGAGCAGTGCTGCTTTCTGACTCAGGAATAACTGAGTGGCTTGTGGAAACACCGCTGATCATATAACTGCTATGACAAAGTGTTGGCATGCACAGCCCTGACAATAATATCTGTAGTGACTTACTGATCAAATGTAATTCATGGAAAGAAGCAGCTTTTTACCATGTTTTCCTGAACCAAAAGGAGCCTTCATCAATCACCTCGTAGAAATAATTCCAGGCAAGCATTTTTCTAGTCCACCTGGAAAACCTGCAGTACCTGTGATCTTTACTAAGGCAAAAAAAAACTCACAGTAAATATTCAGTATGCACTCTCACTCAAATCTCTTATTCCTACTCTGCTCAATAGTTGTATTTTCTAAACATTATTTTATAACCTTGTTAATTTCTTCACAAAAAATGTTGAAGGAAAAGGCTAATAACATAAAAATGTTGCAACAACAAAGAACTGTGCCGTAGTAGGCAGTGATGGCTAAGCTGGATGTTGTGGCGACTGGGAGTTAGTTATTTAGGACCTCCTCCTTCTACGCCCTTCTGCTGGGCCTGGGACAAATGCAGGCTGGGGATGGCACAATCCACAATACAGCAGAAAAGTATTTTCACATCACCTAAGAGTCGTAAGTGGAGTCTGCATAATGATTCCTGAAGACATCATGCTGCAGCGATTACGTAAGTTAGTTAAACACTGTATTTTGAGGTACTGAGATTTTTTAAAATCTCTTTTTAAAACCTATTTTTACTTAATTCAAAATGCCTTTCCTTACATCTTAAGGAATTGTTATTTTGCTGTGATATGCAGACAAGGAGAAGGACAAAGTAGAGACAGTCTGTAGCACAGATGCCCTTGTTTGTGCTCCTGACTCCTGTTACAGACAGAAAGAGGGGAAAACCAGATTTTTAGAGTAGGCACCAGGGTACCTTCTACAGCAAAAATTATCAAAAATATAACATCTGGGAAGTAAGGCAGAATATACTCCTTATGCCTCTGGAATAACTTAGGGATTAACTGCCTTTGAAACAGAGAGCTCTTCCCTAAGAGATCATGATCTAGCTTACGCTGGGCATCCCAAGAACAGAAGAACTGGAACCCACCAGTGGCCAGTGTTGATCACTTCCATTCCACTCTTATTCTATACATCACTACAGTTCATATGCTGATGCTAAGAAGTTTATGATCGTGCAGTCCTTTTATGCAGACATCATCTCCTGAAATAATTTATGCTTCCTATATATTTCCCTTAAATAGTTGCAATCCTTAAAGGTCACTAGTAGAATTACATTTTAGTCCTTACAATGGATTTGTGGAAATTACTTTCTCACATGGTGAAGTTTTTATACCACTATCTTTTTAAAAATACCAGGCAGACTAGGGCATAAATTGGATGCATGCAAATACTGCTGACTGTGACTGCCCAAAGAGGCTTAAAGGAAAACTGTAGCATGTTTATTGGTTTTCACTTCAGTTACTGGGAGCAAAATGGGCTGCAATTTGCCTACACTTGTTCTACTTAGCTAAATTTTCCTTGAGAGTATCAGTTACATCTTGCTTTGTGCCCTAAACTCTTAAGAAATGCTGCATGCTGTCCATTAAAAAATTGTCATATTCAGTGCCAGGGTTAGCTGCAAATAGAATCAGAGACTTACTTAATCAGGCAGGAATGGACCTCTGGGGGTTACCAAGTGCAACTCCCTCCTCAAAGTCAGGTCAACATTGAATTCAGGCCAGGCTGCCCAGGGCTTTGTCCAGTTGGGTCTTGAAAACCTCTGAGATCTCACAATCTCTCTGGGAAACCTGCTCCAATGCTGAAGTATCATCATACTAAAATATGTTTTATTTATATCTAGCTGGAACTCCTTTTCTTAATTTCTAATTGCTGTCTCTCATTCTGTTTTCCTGCCCCTCTGTAGACAGCCTGGCATCGGACTCTTGGAAGAGTCCAAGAGAACCTTCTCTTAAGCATTGGAAGGCTGCTGCTAGGTCCTCACTAAGGCTTTTCTTCTGACAAATTCATTCTCTGCTCTAACTGACCATCTCCTAAATCTGTGAAGAGTTTAGGGAGGTACCAGGTTAGAAATTTTGTAGAAATTTTGTAGAAATTAATGTAAATCCATGAAGTTCTGCAGGTCACTCATAAAATCCTAAAAATCCCACTACATTTCTATGATAAAATATTCAGAAATATTTTTGTGGCCTTCACATTTTTAAGAGAAGTCCACATTTACATTTTATTTCAATCCCTAGCATCCAAGTTAGGTGATGGGTCATAATCACCAGCTGCTTCTTTATATTTATCTAGGAGGGAGTTTCCAAATTAAAATGGAAGAAAGCCCTTTTCCTGTAATTTGGGATAACTTATGAAAAGGTTGAGAACATCAATGATTTCTGTTGTGCAAGATTTAAAATGACTCCTTGCATTTTCTTTATCGAGAATAGAAGCCGTAGTATGAGACTAATATATTTGTCAAGATTAGGTATAGTTATAAATATTTCATTTTCACAGTGACTATTCAGTTGTAAAAACTTTAATTCTTACTGATGGTAGAATCCAAGCCAGTTATGAATTACCAAGTCTTGAGGCATAAACACTATGACTGGTTCTCTTTAGCCTAAATTTACTGTAACTTTCCCTGTTGATCATTATTTTCATCCTCCTCCTCTGCTACTCCTTCCTGTGCTCTGCAAATTTTCTGATAGCTGCAGTGCTTTCCGTATAGTCTCACTTTCATTCAAGGTTTGTATGACCTGCCTTCTTTTCTTTGTATGATTCTCAAGGTGACAAAAAGTTAAGTTTTTGTTGAAGAATAATAACTTAAAGACTTAGGTCAGTAAGAAAATAAAGATACGGTTATTTTGTACATATTGTCAGCGTGTTTTATTTAGGTGTTAACGTAAGTTTTACATAATTTTAATGTTTTCAATCCTCCTTGAAAGATTAATACGTAATGGATATTCAGTTGATTTTTCTAAGCATTTATTATTCATAATATAATATTCAGTATTTTTTATCTATATGCCTCCAGGGTTTTTTAGAAAAGAAGGCATGGTTGATTTCCCCAGTTATCTGATTAAGTGGTGGCTTCTCAAAGTTCAGCTGCACATCAGAAACAGGATGAAGGTTTGTGACTTCAGCTCATTAATCTATATACTGTAAGCCAATATCACACCATTTTTTATCAGTGGGAAATCTAGTGTGTCTAGCATAAAAAAATCTTGGAAGTCAAAATAAGCTCAGAATTCAAACATATTAGCAAAAGGGGAGCGGCTGTTATGTGTGCCTACACAGATGCAAGACTTCAGGCTTCTGGTACACAAAATATGAGAAAGAACTTCAGAATCAGAAAGTGCTGGAAAAATCCTTTTAACGTGACCATATTATAACATTGTTCCAAGAATGCTCCGGAGGGAAAGAAGGACACATAAGCCCACAGTGTTATGCTAAACTTTGTTAGTCTGCCAAAAAAAAAGAAATCCCAAACTGTATAGAAGATAGGGAACGTTGTAAATCTAGTGTTTATCTTAGGACTTTTAAATAGAAGACTGGAATTCTATTTCCAGCTCTGCATTGGGATGTTGGACAAGTTGTTTCTAATTATATTTTATGAGTCTTCATTGGTTTTGACAGCCCAGCTACAAGGGACCTGTGACCAGCCTCCTCTACCAAAGGTTTTGATGGGTTGGGACTGTATTTTGAAATCCTCAAATAAGCTAATATATATATTTTTTGGGGAAAAAAAAAACCTTTTCTCCTCATTTATCTGTCTGGTTTTTAAAATACTTTTGAGATTCTCACCTAAAAGTGAAAAAAATGGAAAACTGGCTGTATGTCTGCACTTGTATTACCGAGTATGGGTAAAAAGTTGTTTGCCTTTATTAAGTATTTATTGACTTCCCAGGGTTTTGCATTATTTTATACTAAATAGGTTGATTTTTTTTATATGTGGGTATACTGCTTGTATTAAGTACTGCTAATGTTAACTCAGCTAAGATATGGGCCACAGCATCCCAAGCCCTAATGGATGTACATTTGTATTAGTTGCAACCATTTCAGCTTTTAGAAAACCCCTTCTTAATCTGCAGAAATTAACTGTGTAAGAGAAACTGCAGGAACCTCTTTAAGTCTCAAAAATATATTCCATACAGTTTCTGGGAGAAAAAAAAAAAATCTCGACATCCCTCATACCAAATAAAAATAACGTCAATAACAGTAATGGGGAAAAAGTGGGCTAAAACACTGGTTCTTCAACTATTTGAAAATTTCATAGGTTTCCATCTGAAAGCTTGTATTATACAGCAGTTGTGTCTATTTCCTAAAATTGTACTGACAGAAACATTGAAAAAACAGAGATTCACCTTGCCAAAGACCTCTGGTTCTGGCAAGATAAGAAGTATGAGGAAAAGAGAAGATAATTTCTTACCATAAACAGGAAATGAAGCTTTATAACAGCAGCATTTGCTAGCACCTCTACAATTAACTTTGGGTCAAGCTTTCCATGATAAATGCCTTTTTTAGAGTTAATACAGAGCTCCTCAGTCTATAAACACATTAAAAAATGTATTTCAGACAAGTCAGTCTGGAAACATAAGTTTTAAAATAGTACAAGTGGAAATAAAACCATCAATTTATACTGAATATCCATTTTCTGTTATAAATTGTCTGGCCTACAGTATTTCCATGTTTTCCTGTGACTGAAACATACGGTAATTGAGGGCACAGACAGTTGACTGTAAATCATAGCAGAGGTTAGGTTAGAAGGCACCTCTGGAGGTCATGCAGTCCAACCCTTTATCAAAGCAGGGCTAAATGTAAAGTCCTATCAGGTTGTTTAAGACTGTCCAGTCAAGTTTTTAATATCTCCAAGGACATAGATTCCATAGGGTTTTGCTCAAGAAGTTCCAGTGCTTAACTTCTTCACTGGGATATTGTTCTCCTTCTATCTATGTGGCATTTCCCTCTTCTGCTTCTAACAATCCTCATTTGTAATCATCACCAGACAATTACAGGCTCAGGGGAAAATTATTTTGCAACACCTTCCATAGTATTTTACGCAAACATATTTTAGTAAACGTTGCAGCAAGCCAGGAATGCACATTTGCTGAGTAAGCACTAACCCCTCAGACCACATAAACCAATGTCAAATCTCTAGTAACCATCTGATCAAAACGTTAGTCACTTTTGATCATAAACTTATTTGTTAGACTATATAAAAATATTGTCAGGTAGTTAAAGCTGGGAAAAGAGCTCTGATTGATAGACAATTTTGACATTTAATAACTAATATGCTTCCTTATTAAAATTGAAAATATGTTTTTTTATTCTAAGTTTTCCTGAAGTGGGCATACACTAATACCAGGAGAAAATGTTCATGCATGGGAAAAAAGAAACAGAAAGCATAGCTAACTGTGTGCACTTTGTGTATACTTCACATAACACATGAAGTGCAGATAACACACAGTATAGGTAGGGAAAGGCGATTTAGCTTTCTAAATTGTTTGGTTTTATCAGTAATTATCACCAGTCATTATTATATGTGACCAGTAAAAAAGTTTGCTGGGCTTTGTCAAATTTTTTCAAGTTTTGTCAATTGCTGAAGACATTCTCATCTCTAAAAACTGGATGCAAGGTAAGGGTAAAAATGCTTTTATTCTGAAGAGCTAGCATTTTATACCATCAGCTAAATTTGATATTAACAGTTTCCTTGAATGGCAAAGACAATTCTAGAGGTTCTTGCTACCCTCCACCCCAAACCCCTCCTCCCCTGGTGCTCATTCCTACCTAAGTGCTACAATTTCATGCTTCCTTTGCTATGAGAAAATGCAAGAGTAAGAGTGGCTCAATCAGCACCAATTTGTTCCAGAGTGTGGGAACTCTCCTTCCACCCGTTGCTTTTGGCCAGTGTATGGCAAATGACGTGTTGACCTCTTCTGTCCACCTGACCCTCACAAGCAGTGATCAGGTGCTTTTGTGCTGACAGAAACACTGCCACAAATGTATGTCCATTATGGTTTAGGATGCTATAGCCCACTTCTAAAGCTGAGCTACCACTAGCACTGCATTTTGAAGTATGTGGAAGTTAGCTAAGTATTAGAGACATGTTGCGCCACAGTGCCTAAAAATGGGGATTCCTGAGATGCAAATGTTCATATATCAATATAGAAACAGAAAGCATAGTATGTTAGAACAAAATGAGGCAGTAATTTATAAATAAGGACAAGCAGGGAAAGGAAGTCAACTATGAAAAGATTGAAATACCATAACAGAACAGACCCAGCAGAATCCAACATTAAGACAACTGAAAGACATATTAGTAGTCTGTGCAAGAATTGTCCATTTGCCTAGTAATTTTAAAACGTTTCCCTGTATTTCTTTCATGCACCACTGCAATTAGAAAATGCAAGAAATTGTTTACCCCCGATTCTCAAGAAACAATACTCAACAAGCTTATATGCTGGTGTTTAGCTATGCTAGTAGAAGGTGGTTTAGCACAGTGCAGCAGTAGAGATATTGAATACATTTTATCATAGCTCAAGTGAAATGTAAGAAACTTCTTGAAGGTCTACCAGATGATGGCAGTGTAAATTGAAGACTTTTCCAGTCTTTTCATATCTACTATTTAAAAATATTTATAGTCTTTTTAGTAGAAAAAAATGTAGCATTCTTTATTTTGGTGTGGCACATCAAAAGGCATACTTTCTGCTCTGTTCTTAGAATGGGAGTTTCCAATGGGAATTTCTGTGGTATGTGCACTGCTCTTGGTCTGTGAGTGATTTCAAAATGATGCAGAATCTAACAGAGAGACAAGAGCTGCCACTGCCAGTGGCGACCTGCTATCACCGCAGCTGTTACTACAGGTGCTGGTGTCTCTGAACCCCTAACACTGAAAAGGAAATTAACTACTACCTTCCAAAGCCATGAACTTCTCTGCTGACACTTCAAATGAAACAAAACTATTCCAAGTGAACAGAAGTGAGGCTGGGCTTTTTAATATTTCCCTCCACTATAGATAATGGGAATGGGGTGGGGGGTAAAAACGACAAATGATTCTGAAGGACATTTTTAAGTTGTAAAGGAAAAAGTACAAGTCAGACACATCACTAGATCCATGGTAGCTGCCTAGGTTTTAAGACCCTGCACAGGGAGTGCTGAGTCACTGCAATATTATACAGAAGAATACCCTCCAGAAGGGCAGCTGGGTAACATTAGTTTTAATCCAGAATATAAAATGCACTAGAGAATCTCTCAGGAGCAGAGGCACTAAAGGAATGCAGTTCAAAACACTGACAGCAGCCAAGGTCAAAAGAAAGTGTAGGTGTATATTACTTTGTTATTTAAATTTTAACAATAACGGCCATACATGGGGAAGGGTAGATTTGTATTATATGCTACATAGTCACATATTCGCATTATACAAATTGTTTACCCCAAAGGTAAATTCTGTGTTGGTTCACCACTGAAACCTGAAGAGAAGAACTAGTAAAACCTGTCAAACTTGGAAGTTTGGAAAAATTTATGTTTTGATTATAAACTAAGCATAACTTCTAAATATTTATTTACTCCAACATTAAAGAAGTTAAAAGATATATATTTTATGCTAATTTTGGAACCAGCCAAATCTTGACTACGATGTTATCTTGTATTGGTGGGTGGTGAACTCTGCATATACGTATTCTGGAAAAAAAAATTGAGGTTTCACAGTAAAAACCATGAATCCTGGGTGTGTGGTAAATGTAATTTATCTTAATTTGTTGCTGTTTACAACAACCAACCAGTTACACTGGTTTCTGTCCACTTTTTGAGATTAACCAACTAGATAGACATCAATGTCAATTAAATTTTCAGGTTCTATACTAGGGCATCACTGCATTATAGATTCTGAATTCTGTTTATGTGAATTGCTTCAGTTATGAAACTCAATGTCTCAAATGTAGAACTTTCAAATCAGATCCAAATCATTCTAGACAGACCCAGCCAGCTATTATCACTCACAGTAATTTCTGGAGCCTGATTATAACAGTATAAAGACTGATCTATGTACTTTGCAGAACTTAGATGTTCACAGATGAAAGCATTTCTATGCATTTTTCTCTCTATTTGTAACTGTAGAGCCAAATAACTATAGGCCATCTAAATAAGTGCATTTCCTGATGTCCAGTTTTCTTTTGTGCTTAAGTACATAAAAGCATAAATATGACAAAATATGTATCAAACACCTTGCTACCCCATTATGGAAACACAAGTTCTAACTATTAGCATATGTGCATAGATTTAAAATAGAAATAAAGCCTGAGAAACCAATAGCCATTACTGTTTCCTAAGCTAAGCATTTCGTAATTAGAAGAAAGATAAAAGAACTAAAAATCACCATTAGCTACTGAATTAATGGATAGCGTGTGTGATTTAAAGAAAACAATCTGTATTGAATTGGAGCATATGTTTACAATTTGTTCAGCGAAAAGAACAGTGTGGCATTTTGCAACAGCTGGCATATACAGTAGTGGGTATGTTTTATATCTGTATTGATCCTTTGTGGTGTGTCCTAAAAGAAGCCTGTAAATTATTAATGTCTAAACCAAATTAGATTTTAGAAAAAAACCTTTACTGAAATCCATTTTAAGGTCAGCAGAATTGTAAAGTCAGCTGGCTTAGCTATAATGATTTCTAACAATCATTCGGTTGCTAATAATACCTCAATCATCATGTAAAAACCACCTTCAACTACTGAATATAAAAGCAGCGGTGCAAAGTAAGTTTAGATAACAGGCCTCAGAAGGCACCTTAATGGCAAATCTCTTTGCCCCAGAAGTGCTGCCTGCTTGTGTTGTTTCAGGGCAGGAAACAAAACCATGTGGATATGAAATGATCAGTCCTAGAAGCTTGAGACTAACAGTCTTCAACACATTGAATAGCGTCTTACCACATGTATATTCCCCTGAATAGGGCTGCATTATAAAGGAAGTTAGCAAAATGATCCAAGTTTGCAGGCCTACAATGGGCACTCTGAAACAGTACTGGCCAAAGTCACTCATCTTCTTGGACTCCTCACTTTAACAGTTTGTAAAGTGATCACCGAATAATTAGATGAATATGTAAATACATCATTTATAGAAAACATATACATACAAGACCTGGTAATATTCACTGTATACACTGAGAATTATTATCACTTCCTCTATAATGTGGGATACTTCAGTACTAGAGAGGGAAAAGGTACTGACAGCTCAAGATTAGGAACAAACATCTGTTACAGTCTCACATTTTTGACTAACAGATTACTATGCAATACTCATAAAGAACAGGTGTAGTTTTTAGTTTCTTTTCCTTTTTCATTTCATGAGTGCTTCCAAGCCTGCTGTGCAAGGCATTGAGGAGTCCACAGGTACAGCTATGCTGTCTTCTTAGTCTGAGGTCATCCTGAGCGGCATGTAAAATAGCTAAGTAGTGTAACTGTTGTTGCACAAGAATTCTGTGCCAGCAAGTTGTCCAAATATTTACTTACCTTTACAGGCAGATTTTACAGCTGACACTGAAGTGCTTGCTGCCATGGCTACGCTGCTTCCAGTAGTCGAGCTAGTTCATTTGAATCTAGCTTGAGTTTCTCTTCAAAACACTGCAGACATAACTCTACAGCTCTACAACGTATATGACTTCAGTTACCAATATACAATTTTTTCTGTTGACTTTCTATAGCACATAAGATGTTGGAGGATTAGGTTAATTATCTCAATGAGAAAAAAATCTTACATATAAAGCACAATTACTCCATGACGACTGTAAAGGGATTAAATGCTAAAGCATGTAAAACCAGCTGGATTTAAATGTGTTTCTCAAGATGCCTTAACACCATTAACTTCTCAGGAAGCACTTCAAGGCATTCCATTTTAATTTGTGCTATGGAGAGTCTTTCGGAGTTCAGAGTCTGCAAGTAAAACCTGCGTTGTTCATTTTTTTTTTTTACTTAAGCTCATAGCCGCTGCCATCCAAGGAAGGTAAGAGAAGATGTTGGTTATCGAGACAACAATCATGGCGAAATCACCTTCTTCGGATGAACTTCGCTCATTATGATCTCATTATAATACTAAAAAACACACCTCCACCCCAAAGCTGCCCCCTCCAAGGAATGACCACCCCTCACTGAGCATGCGTAGTGAACTTCAGGGGAGCTAAACCTTTAAATCGAAGCGAGAGAATTCTTCACCAATCAGTAACAAAAGTATGTATGACTACAGTCACTCAAGCTCCACCTAACAAATTAAAATAATATAAAATGGAGTAGGGGAGAGAACAATTTTGGAGAAGACTCCATTGTAACTACGGGGATTGGTCGATAGGCCGAACCTGCCTTCTCGCCCACAGGGACACCGATTGGGTAAGAACTATACTTTAAGTGGACTCAGTTATTAACTTCAGCTAGCTTTTCTTTTATTAAGTGACGAGATCTTGTATGTCTACTGTTTTCATGCTTGTTTTTGCAGTTAGTCTACCATCACCAGCAATTTCTGAACCTTAAACTCACAGATTTGTATAATAAAATTCTCAGCTGAGTTTTGTCTTGTTGTGAAAGTTTCCGGAAACTTGATTAATTGGTTTGACTGATGAGTCTGTAACAGAGTATCCCTAAGAGGGCATTCAAATCACCCTCCGATACAGTGTGCTGTCTAGTCAGTTTTGGACAGGCTGATCGGGCACAAGGGTCTCGTCTTTCCTGGGACATTAACAGGCTAGTCAAACTCACATGGGTGGGGAACTTTTCCCCCCACGCTTTTTGCTCTTGATGTGCCACTACTACAAATCTTGTTACTATAATTAAAGCGGTACTATTGAATTGGTAAATGGATTAGATGCTGGAAAATGGAATTCAGCTTAGACTGTATGATTTCAGTTTACTACTCTGTACCAAATTCAGATATATTTACTCACCTTCTATTTTAGTGAAGCATGTCCAGAAAGACCTGTAAAGAGGGAGGAGACCAATAAAATTAATGTTAATAATTACAACACAAAGCCCACTATTTTTCAGTTGCCCCATAAACTCCCATGTAACTTGCCTTTAGATAGATCACATTTATAAAGATAAAAATAGATCAACTTTATTCAAATATTTATGGTTTATTACTTGACTTAAACGTCCTATTGCAACCTTCCATTGGATTGTCTGATTCCACATATTCTTCACTATAAACACCTAAATATTTACATATTAAATGTTTATTATTTATTGTGAAATATTTATACACACACACATTCATGCAGCTAACTCTTGAAGGATTAAAGCTGTGCTCCCAAACTGTTAACCTTTATATGAAAGAGATGCAGCCAAGTTGCAGACTATGAAATTCATCTTGTCTGGTTTGGCCTTCTAAAACTTTGGTATTTACTGTAAGTCATGTAGGCTTTCTTTAGCCAATCTAAAAAGACAGAAATTAACAGGCCTCATTCCAAAGCAGCTTGGACAAATAATTTCTCTTTCTTATAACTATAAAAGAAGAGCAGGCCACTAGCTTAGTTCTGATATATAGCCAGCTAAAGTTAGACGAGATGAATCTTACCCTATCAGCCAGATGTGGGTTCTCCAAAGAACATGTTAAAGGTTGTTTATTTTCTGTGTCCTGAAAGAGGCAATGAGGTACATCTTCAAATTAAAATAATCTGACGCTGAAATTAGTTAACAGTAATGAACCATCTCTTATTTTAAATTTAGTCTTTTTTTTTTTTCTTCACAGTCTACAGCACCCACTCAATATTTAGTATTCAGGAGAGACTCTTATGATCTGGATTTCTGTCAATGGTGTTTTTCAAAGAAAAAACACAAAGCATTTCTCTTGACTCAAGGTGGTGCAGACTGGACATATACACCACATTTTTTGGCTGCACTGATGATGAGTCAAGAAGCTTTTAGGCAGGATTGGTATTTGGGGGAGTATTACATCTCCAAAAACTACCTTATTTGGGTATCTAATAAGGAACATTGAAAGACATAAGGACAATATTGTTCCTGAAGCCTTTCTTTCCACTTCGTGGAGGGTCTTACTCATTTCATCTTCATTGCTGCCAGTTATAAAAGTTCAAATATTCCTCAATAATTTTATGCAGTGAACTGATACACAGTATTAGTAGCATGCTGTAATTCCAGTAAGCCAGTGTTGAGACTAATACATTCATGGTATAGGGAAAGCAATACTATTGGAATATTCTACTCTGTTCCTTGGGAACTGAGAGCTGAGGTGAGAACTCCTTACGGGTATGGTAAATCCTATGGCACACTCACAAGTACCCACACTTGGGCTCCTGAGCAATCTCAGTAAATTACTTGAGTAATTGCAGTTGGCTTAGTGGTTTTAACTGGTTTAGCATTACTCCCTTCTTGCCTAAAATTACAGAAGAGACAAACTGTGTGCTCTTTGCTAGCTGCAACTTTCCATTGCACAAACACTAAATTTCAGGGTAGCTTGCCTATAAATACCTCCTTTTAAAAAAAGGTTGTAGCATGTTCACAAAACTTACTCTTTACAACTTCAGTTATCTCACAACGTACAGGGATGTCTGGAGCATATGTCTATCAATGCTGTTACACACCTATGCACTAGGATTTTAATAATTTTAATAATTTTTAGATGCATAGTACACATTTTAGACGCATAGACAAATGAGTAATTGTCAGAACTGTTTAAAATGAGGCAACATAGCTTCTATTAATATTAGGCAGAACTTATATAGTACTGTAGAATTATTTGCACTAAGAATCCCGTCCGATGCATAGTAGCCATCTGATGGAAACACTTGAAATTTACTGTTAGCGCATTTCTGTAGACACAAGGGTTCAAACAGGCATCATAGACTCAGTGTGGTTTCTCCTGTAATTAAAAATATTTTCATTTAATGAAAAAATATTTTTGTTCCTGTTCCAAGAACACGGCACTGCAATCCAGTGTTTAAACCAAATGTTTTCTTTTAGATTTCCTCAAAACCTTAGCAGCCAAACTACACGTGACTTCAGTGGATTCTACTCAAGCTTTCCCATATAAACCAAATGGGTTTCTTATAAATGCAGCAAAGAAGAGAAGATGTGTTACATGGTAAACATCGAGTCCACTCCTCCTGGAAAAGTTTACCATATGTTCCCAAGAAATGAGCATCTTGATCCTTCAGCCAGCACCTGGATGAGATAATTCAGATCCATTATGGTGTTTCTGTAATTACAGTGTTTCAGTAGACCAAACTATATGAGAAGAGATCTGAGATTTAACTCATACTAAATATGCTGATAATGCTCTAAAGCGAAATCACAACGGAGGGTGTCTATCTGAAGCAAGAGTGCAATTTTGCTTAGGTTGGGAACATTGCAAAGAACTGCAAATGAGATACACTTTGGAAAAACAGATTAAAACACCAAGTAGGCAGTGCAACTTGACAAATTCCTAATGCAAAAAAAAAAAAAATCTGGTCTTCAGATATAGTTCCATCAGCTGCAATAACAGAATCTGGTTTTGGAAGGCATGAGGCACTATAACCCAGATGACAGAGAATTTAAATAGGGAAAGGAAACCTTCCTAATCCTCAGTATTGCTTTATTACATTGTTTGGTTAAATTAGATCATCCGTACCAACTGCTGCCTTCAATGTGCTTCCAAATGAGCACAAATAATACTACTAATCTGTCTTTTTGTGTTTTCTTTTGTTTATTTAATGGAATCCAAGGTCACAATTACTTTTAAAAAAGTTTCTCGCTAGAATAATAGGAAAAACATTCAGTGCAAGGAAAATAATTAAGAAGAAAAACGGTGTATCAGATCAAAGGCTTCCTTCCCCTCCAAAAAAAATTAAAAGCAGATCTTATCATGCAAGTACAAGCCAAAGATACATTGTTAACATGAATTTGCTTTCATTTAATCTTTTTGTAATAGAAATAACTTGAAAATACAACTCCCTTAATAGTATGTTTTTCAATATAGCAAACAAACAGATTTAAAAACTTGGCGAGGGAGTGGCAGGTGGTTAAATAAATACATAGAAACCCCAGTGTTTTGTCATATAACAAACTACAACAGCAGTTCAAAGTTTTGGACAGATTTCCATATATTATCGGTTTAGGGTGTAGCTGTGTGGAAAATTGTAAATGTTGTCTTTTGGTATTTACTTTACGAGCCTTTGTAATCTTCAGCTATATTTATAGCTTAAAGTGGGAAGAAATCAAAATTACAGAGGCCTGTCTGAGCATCCTTTGTAATCGCACGCTTTTCCCACTTCTCATTAAATTAAAAAGCACAGCGCGCGCATTTGGGTGCCCGAGGAGCCCGCCCCAGGGGCTCACAGAACTGCCTCCGTGGGCTCGCAGGAGTTGCAGGAACACGTGGAGAGGCGCCGTGGATGAACTGGATTATTTCTGTGGGGAGAAGGGGGCGGCTACTGTGTTTCGAACTGGAGGGTTTAAGTAGAAATAAGAGGGAAAGGGTGAGATTTTCTTGCCTGGGGACAACGGACGAGCGCCGTCGTGGCTGCTGCTCACTCTAGTTCCCCCGCGCACCGCAGCAGGCCATCCCAGAAGTTTCGGGGCCCCGGCAAGGCCGTGGCGGCCCCAGGTCCCTCCGCCCCGGCTCCCGCTCTCCGCCCGGGCTGCCCCAGCCGAGGGCTCCGCGGCGCCGACTGCCTCCCGTCGGCTCCGGCTGCTTCCCGTCGGCTCCCGCCCCAACGGCCAGCGCCAACGGCCGCCGCAGGGGCCCGGGACCCGCGGTGCCCTCGGCTGTGCCGCCCAAGGGCTGTCGGGGCCTTCGCCCGCGGTCTCTGCTCGCCAAAGCGCAAGCTCGTGCCCGTCTGCCGAGCGCCGGGACCACCTCCGAGGCCTGCCGCGCTTGCCCGGGCGCAAGAGCCTGCGACAAGCGGCGGCGGGCTCGGGTTAGGGGCGCGGATGAGCGCCAGGCCCCCGGCGGGCGGCCCCAGAGCCCCCAGGGTGAGAGCTGCCCCCTCGGAGCCGCTGCAGAAGGCTCTGGCCTGAGGCCGGTCGTGGCCCCAGCGAGTTCGGCGTACCCTGGGCTCACCCGGGCTGCGTGGGGATGGGAGAAAAGAGTGTCCGAGGGGAGGGGAGCCTGCTCCAGCGAGGGCATGGCTGTTCCAAGAGAATGAATCCAGTGACCGGCAGCCACGGAGGCAGTGCAACTGTCGGTTATAACCAGAGATGGGCATCCAGCTAAACGAAGGCACCAAAATGCAGAACCCAAGACTGGGGGCAAAAAACTGGTCGGGATTTACCTTACTTAGACGTTTCAAAATTGTTTCCATTGTAAATAAGGTGGTCCAAGAACTGCTTATAGGTTTTGGCTTTCCCATGTTCTTTACAGGATGCTCAAGGCAAGGTTTATAAAGAGAATTGCTTTTTATTGGACTAACTGCTCTTTTTGGCAAAACCAGATAAGCTTTAGGGCAAACAAAACCTTCAGTTTTGTGCAGCTGTGGAAAGGTATGATAGGTACATAAATTACAGGAACTCCTTTCCATTCTGCCAAACA
This sequence comes from Steatornis caripensis, assembly GCA_013398225.1. Taxonomy (NCBI): domain Eukaryota; kingdom Metazoa; phylum Chordata; class Aves; order Caprimulgiformes; family Steatornithidae; genus Steatornis; species Steatornis caripensis. Next base: position 135,516 of record VZSC01000059.1, on the reverse strand, counting down.
CTTTCGGGCTAAGACTTGAAAGCTGTTGCTAGATAGGGAATATCCCTGGGAGCAAGGTGGGGTTTTTGGGGGGTATACAGGAGCCTTACCAAAAGAGGTTCTGGCTCTGGACTATCGGTATGGTGGAAATAGGGCCTCATTTGCTATAACTGAAACAAAAGTAGAACTGCTGAGAGGACACAGATCTGTGTCCAGTAACAGCTTTGGAAACATCCCCAAACGGTAATTGTAGGAGAAGCTGGGTATGCTGTAAAAGAAACAGGATATTAATGGTTTCTGAAATTTCAAGTAAGAGCCTTATTGCCAGCTAACCTAGGTACAGGTGATCAGATCACGGCTGCATTTCATTTAAATTTTGTTCCTTTATAGTTGGACCGAAAACTTCTTGTTGCCTTTTGCTTCCTTCATTGCTTAAGCCTTCTCATCTGCTTTTTTCTAAATAGAACACAGGATGAGAAAAGATTTCATGGACTATGGAGTCTAGTTCCTTCCTGCAGCAGTTAAACAGGTCACATAACCCCATTTGTAAATTTATCAAGCTTTCATTTTAAAACGGGTTTGGGTTTTTTGCCTCCATACTCCTATGGGGAAGCTGTTGCAGTACTATGTGTCCCAGACAGCTGGAAACTTTTCTAATCTCCATGATAAATTTTCATGGCAATTTAATCAGGTGATCTTATGCTGATACTGAGTTCTACTTTGAGTATCCTTCCTTTCAGTGTTTCTCTTATCCTCCTTGATCCCCAGTATATTCAGAGAACAATAATAAACCTTTTCTCAGATTTTCTTTAAATAAGGAAATCAGGTAATAAGCTAAATAAGGCAAATCCTTTTAATCTCCTGTATCAAGATTGTCACCCATTCTACATTATTTCAAAAAGGTCATAACAAATTCTGACAGAATAGGTTCTACATTTGTCTGACAGAATGGGTTGTACATTTGCCTGTCTATAGGAAAACTGTGGCGAGGGTTTCATAGCTTCATCTCTCTGGTAGTACATAGTTCCGCTGCAACAGATGGATATACTAGGGGTTTTTTACCTAAGTGTCTTTTTTAAACTATGTACTATTAGCCGGTAATAGAAAATTCCTGTTACTAATTCCAAAGTGTACAGCCTTGCACTTTGTGCATTTTAACCTCATCCCCTTTCAGTAACTGAAGTTCAGTGACCTTTATGATACTCCAAGCCTTTTCTAGTTTGACACTGCCTCCAAACTTTGTCATCAGAAAATGTCATAAGCGCACGCTTACGCTGTGCCAAAATTAGCTGTGACACTATGCACTATTTTTAGTCTCCAAACTAATCCTAGAGAATTCTGCTAGTGACTTTCCTCCAAACATACACTTCCCCTTCCAATGCAACAAGTTGAATTTTTGTATTTTTTCCTTGAGTGTGAAGATAGTACAATTCATCCAACACCAAGGAACTTGTGTTTTTCTCTGTAATTTTGATCTGATTCCAGTTCATTTCCTACCTCTAAATTCTTGTTTTCTCTCACAGTGAAGCCTTTTTTCCATTGTGGGCTAATTTTTGATGGCGTAATGTATAATGGTTTAATAAGGTACATCAAAATTACTCTTATTTGGCTTATTTTAACCAGGAAGAGGAGGGTTTTTTAATCTGAAAAAAGGCAACTAGGTAGATCTCATATAGTCTGCTTAGCATAAAATGGTTTTTTACTCTTCACTGGTTTTAAAATTATCCCTTACCTTGTTGTGTTAATTGTTCTTTCCTATGCTGTGTGTTTTAAAACCTTGTGTACTCTTAAAGTGAGTTTAATAGGGTTGTAGTTTACGTGGTTACTTCCTCTTCTCTCCCCATACTCCATTTGCTAATCTTTAGTAATACGATGCAGTACTTGCCTTGCTTAATTAACTGATCCTCTGCTTTTCAGTTCACCATCTGAGGCAAAGTAACAGATTTCTTTTAATTTTGCATTCCAAAAATAAGCCTGGTAAGGAGTGCTGTGCCATTAGGAGTGGAACTGAGGTGCCTAAAGCAACAACTATACAGGACTCATTTGGCTGTCTGCCTAATGGTCAGCAAATCCACAGGGGTGGTATCTAAACTAGGGAGTAAAAGGAGGAGCCTCGCTGTAGCTGTATCTCATTTAAGTTAATTGCTGAAATGCCTGGTTTTCTTTGTCTTTCTTCTTAGAAGTCACTACGATTTACCATAACAATTACTAATCAGTTTGGTCTGAATCATTCTTCTCTGTCACATGCTATGTTCTTACAAAGTGTTACTTTTTTCAGTTGTTTATATGATCTTGACTTTCTCAGATACATTTCCTAATTAACACGTGATGTTTTTTCCTGTATCTACACCAAAACAGGAAAGATGCATCAACTGCAAAGTATTCTGACTGACCAGCATTCTGGAAAACGTTGTCAGAATTTGGAAAGGGCACAAAATCCCCCAAAGATCAGGGTATTCCCAGCAGGAATGGTACAAATCCTGCTGTGTAACTGATACTTGAAATTGAGTTTTTCCATATTGGCAGAGCACTGTGGAGCTGAAATCTCTAAGACATCTGAAACTATTGTCCTTCTATCTTTTAGATTCTTACAAAATCCATCTCAAACTTACTTAAAAAATACCATTTCAGGATGAAACAATAATTTCATTTTTGTCCTATGCTGTCGAAAGGGATCATGAAGGAGAATTGCAAAAATTTCAAGAAGGAATCTGAACTCCTGCTTCTTGCGTAGGGAACTGGATTTTTCATTGCAATATCCACTGTAAATGAAGTAATTTAGAATCCCCAGTAATGACTCCAGAGAAATCTGATTTTTGCTTAGTAAAGAAAATCATTCAAGTTAGAATTTCTGTAAAGCATAAGTTTAAAGTTTGACCATTTATCTGGAAATATGGAAGGCCTTAATATTTCCCAGTAGCTTCTGACTCTCCTATATTTCACAGAATCACAAAATGGTAGGGATTGGAAGGGCCCTCTGGAGACCATCCAGTCCAACCCCCCTGCTAAAGCAGGTGCCCCCAGAGCAGGGTGCACAGGAATGCGTCCAGGTGGGTTTGAATCTCTCCAGAGAAGGAGACTCCACAACTTCTCTGGGCAGCCTGTACCAGGGCTCTCTCATCCTCACAGTAAAGAAGTTCCTCCTCATGTTCAGGTGGAACTGCCTGTGTTCCGGTTCGTGCCCGTTGCCCCTTGTCCTGTCCCCGAGCACCACTTAAAAGAGCCTGGCCCCACCCTCTTGACACCCGCCCTTTAGATATTTGTAAGCATTGATGAGATCCCCTCTCGCTGTTCTCTTCTCCAGGCTGAACAGACCCAGCTCTCTCAGCCTTTCCTCATCAGAGAGATGCTCCAGTCCACTCATCATCTTAATTGCTCTCCGCTGGACTCTCTCCAGTAGTTCCCTGTCTCTCTTGAACTGGGGAGCCCAGAACTGGATACAGCACTCCAGGTGTGGCCTCACCAGGGTGGAGTAGAGGGGGAGGATCACCTCCCTCGACCTGCTGGCCTCACTCTTCTTAATGCACCCCAGGATGCCCTTGGCCTTCCTGGCCACAAGGGCACATTGCTGGCTCCCCGTGAAGCCATTGTCTACCAACGCTCCCAGGTCCTTCTCCGCAGAGCTGCTCTCCAGCAGGTCAGCCCCCAACCTGTACTGGTGAATGGGGTTCTTCCTCCCCTGGTGCAGGACTTCATCAAGTCAATTTGTCTGTCTTACCCTCTTAACACTCATAGGACAAAGCCTTGTCCAGATATACTTTGGAGCTGTTTTCTTCTGAAATCAGAGCATCTGAAAGGAAAGCTCTCCTGGTCTGATGCCTTCCTTTTTTTTTAAACAGTGATATTCAAGGAGATGCAGTAGCTTATTCTCCATCTTTGAAAATGATGTCTCCTGGTTGTTGGGTTTTTTTTGTCAATGTCCTCCTGAACTGTAAATAGGTGGTCAGTGTGTACCATGTCTGCTGTTCCAGGGACGTGCCTATTAAGATGAAGGCCTCTGCTTTGGATAGATTGATCAAAAGGGCCAGAAGCCTGTGCGTTTCCTTATTGCCAGAGTGCATGTTGCTTCAAAGTTTTTTTAAACCACAGTGAATCAAGGACTTTAAATATGAGCTCTGAAGTGAGAGTACAGATTCTGAAGAGATGCCTGTCTTGTCTAGATATATCACAAAAGTTGCTATAAATGTTAGGTCTACAATAGAGCCTTTCAAGCCAGTGGCCTGAAAATTGCCGTCTTAGATGGAAAGGATGAGGCTGAAGTGAGGAGCAAAGAAAATTATTCAAACCTGCCAAGTTGTATAGATTCGGACAAGCATGGAGTGTGGAGGAGTGTGCTTGAGTTACTTTGTATGGGGACTGTCGATCCCATGTTTTACTTCAGTCAGAAGAATCATCACTGTGTCATCTCAGAACAAGATGGTTGCTCTTTTTGTTTTTCAAGCTGTGAATCTCATGCAGTGTGAAGCCATGGAAAACCACCTGCTGGATCTCAATTACGTTTTTCTGAGTAAATAACGTGAAAAGCTTGCATTGTTTAAAGTACAGGGGAAAGTCTGTAAGAAGTTTGTTTGTGTTCTACATGTCAAACAAATTGTTCTTCTGTATGAAAGATTTGGCAGCCAGCATCGTGCCTTGAGCCCTCTCACGGCGTGCTATCTGTAGAGAAGAAATGACTGGTTTTATAGTTTGGTTTAATACAAAGGTTCAGGTTCTGCAATTCTCTTATATACACAGACACAGAGATTGTTTACAAGACAAGTGTGTAAGTTTCTTATACTGATTTTCTCTTTTTTCTCTTCTGTTTTTTGACAGGCTATCCCTTCCCTCCTTAGTTATATCTCTGGGAAATTTCCCAAGAAACCTATTAAATTCTCTGAGAAGAATTTGTTCTCTGAGCTAAAAAGAGACATTAAACTGGGCTTCTACAATTTCAAATTACACAAGAAGATTATGGAGGACATACTTATATGTCAGATCAGAATAAAACTTTATAGGCTGCTGTGTAAATACACACAGAGTGGTTCTTGGTGTGGTTTCCCACAATAGTTGCTCTAGGCTTTCATCTAGTGCAATTTTCACTGAGTGCCATAATGACAGGTTCCACAAAGCCGTGCTCATTCATTTTTAGCTATATCAAACCAAAACAGAAAAAATCAGAAGAGAGCAGCCAGTTGCTAAAACCAGACTCAGGGGCAAGAACTTCTGCTGGTAAATCCTGTCTCCACACACTGGGGACTGGTCACTACAACTCTGCTGAAAAACTGTATGTGTAGACAAATATTTAGGATCCAAGTAGGTGCAGGCACGTCAGGCAAAGTTAATGTGAGTGGCAGCAAGAAATGAAGTCATTTTATGGTACAGGTCAGTTTAACCAGGTCAAAGAAACTAAGCACAAAGCCTCAGGATCACATGTTGCTACCCCCACAGCAGCTAACTAGCTGTTCACGTGCAGCTTTGAAACCATGTTCTGGGTGAAGTCAAGTAACAACTTTACCAAGCTAAGGGACTAAATGTAAGTTGAAACAAAGTCTAAAGAGTTTGCTGTGAAGCTACTATCCCTAATTCGAACAATTTTAACAAAGAAGTGAAGATGCTCTAATGGATAAAGAAAAACTTACTAAGCAAAATTAAAATTATTGAGATAGAAGGAACTTCATTTCCATCACTGTCTGAGCAGTATTTTTGGTTAATTGGAGGAATCTGAAATCATAAATATAAACAACAAGTAACTGTATTTCCTGACGTGGGCATTCCCCTGATTATTCCAGGTTACCTTTCTATGACAAAATTGTGCATGACAACCTCCCCCTGTCCCCACCCCCCGCCAAAAAGAAAGAGTTTGTTGAAATATGGATAAAATAGTCCTTTAGCAATGTTCCCTCTTGTCCTAGTAACAAGACCATGGTCTTCACTCTGCTTCACTGCCCAGCTCCTACGGAGAGGGAGTTTAAAGCTGCCTTGCCTCAACGTAGTCAATGTGATTATTTAGGTAAATTATTGAAGTCAGAGCTCTATGTAGAAGCATTTTGGCATTAAACCTAATCAACTAAATCCTCGTGCTTCTTCCCCTCTGTACTGTAGACTGACTTTAGGTAGCACTCCGTTCATTGACTGCCGATTGAGGTATATAGATTGTGTTTACACGTGGTAAGCTAAACCTAGATGTAACCATTTCTTCTAGTCAAAACAACTATGGTATTTATTACCCTAAATCATAAGTGAATATGTAAATACTGGAAGGTTGCAATGATGTTTATAGAGCACTGACGTTTCTCTCTAAAATTTACTCAGGAAGAACAATTTTCTTGAAAGGATGACTCTGTATATGAATGCCTGCATGTCAAGTAATTTCATCTTGATCATCTGCTTTGATTTCCAGACTAACAGAAGATTGAAATGGGAGGCTTTGTATAAAGGCAAATTTGGATATGAATATGGTGATGATTCTGCCAGAGGTACACCTCGTTTTACAAATTCAAAGCTTGCTTTGTTTTCTACCTCATTTAGCTGCTTCCGTTCTGCTTCTTTGTCCTTCCTATTCATATGTTCTCTTTTTCAAATTACTGTGAGCTTTATTTTTCATTCTCTCATAAGATCTTGAAAGATGATTCTGCAGCACAATTTTCTAGAGAACAAAAGCACACTATTGAAACATTCTTTTTCCTGCATGGTTGTATTTTATATCATTACAATTCAACTCTGAGTAATACTGTTAATACGAAAAATTATTCATCACAACAATAAATCTCCTAAGATTTCTCTAATTACTACTAGGCATTGTCTTGAACATTACTTGAGTCCTTTGTATGAATTAACATGTAAATGAATACATATTAAACCATGGAATTTAAAGGCCATATACAGACATAACCTTTATAAGGATTTAGAAATGTCAAAGAAGCTGCAGCTGCATCAGTCATGACCAAATGAAACACAATGTAATACATGAGTTAATGCTGCCACAAACCAGGTCAGTCTGCCCCTTGGACACTTACCAGATTGTACTGTTTGCTCCCAGTCCACTTGGCCTGGTGTATGTTAAGCTTCTTCATTGGTGTTTGTATTGTGAGGTGCAAACTTTATGCTCCCTTCTGAAACCGAACGTACAGTTCAACAAACTGACTCCTGTGCCTGTTGTTAACTCTTTAGGCTCCTTTGTTGTTTAAGCACACTTTCAAGAAGAATTCGATTTGCGTGGACATTTTGAGCTATGTTTTAGTTCTTTGGGCATACGTAGATGTATGTGAAGACAAAGACTTAGTGAGTGGCAAAAGAACTAAAATATGATCTGTCTTTACTTACAAAGTAGCAGATTTGTTGGTTAGAAAACAGTATCTAAATGCAATGTGCTTTTTTCTTTCAAATCACTAGAAGTCTGTCTGTCAACGTGACAGAACTCCTTCCTGCAATTGTTCTACCTGCTTGGGGTGAAAATGCCCAAGTAGATTAGTAGTTGGTATTTTTTAAGTTCTCAGCCCTTCTTCTGTAAGACTTCCTTATCTTTGTCATCACCTCCTAGAACCAGGTGATACGTAGCGTAAATGCCCCATCCTTTCCTCCTGCTGCAGGCTAGAAAGGGTGTGTTATGATACAAGCATCTCCTTGTCCAAGAGATAGTAGCTTATACCAACTTCTTTTGGAATTCTGCTTCAAAACGCAGGTGAAGAAATGACACATGGGCTTACAATCAATATTTTAAGTCCAAGGTAAAGGCAGTTCATAATCAGACAGATTACTCAAATCCTTGTAATAGGTACATAAGTACAAATGTGTTCCACATAGAGTATATTCATAACGATATTTAACAGTCATCCACTTTATCTGATTGGGTTCTATATTAAATGAACCATTTGATACTGTGGAGAAAGCCTGATATGATTAGAAGTGTTTATGGCAGAAAGATATCACAACAAAGACAGATTCATGATAAGGACACATGCTTAGACTGCTCATGAAGTAATGATTCGTTCTTACTGAGACCTTTTACAGGCTGACATTTCAGAAAAACTTTCCTGCCAGTTATATAGTCACTCTCCTGGTTTCTTTGCATCCTTTTCTCTCTCCATTCTTCTATGTTATTCAGGATTTCAGGCTATGTTATTCAGGATTTCTTCCCCCAGTTCAAAACTGAAGCTTTACTGAACAGACAGGTACCAGCCTGCAGACATTACCTGCATTCTGGATTCTGGATTCAATCCCGTCTGGTCTGCTCGCTGAAGAGTCTGCCCGAGAGATTGTGCAGTCTTTTCCAGAGTGTAACAACAATTCCAAACCATTTTCCAGGGGTGACCCTTGTGATCTTGTTTAGCTCTATGTTTAGGGACCTCTAGTGACTCAAATGATTACTCCAATGAGATTGAAAAGTTGAAAAGGTTTGAGAGGTCTATGTTTCAGAGACCTTTATAAAACTCTCCAGCCCCCTTTTTACATTGTTTATAGTCATAAGAGAGAACTTTTGAAGAGACAGAGAGGAGTCAAGGTGACTAGATAAATGGGTCTGTCCAAACTGACTGTTCCCACAGGAAAGAACAGTTAAACTGCCAGCATTTTTTGTTGTTTTTCTCCTATTTCAGTTTTACTGGTGTATTTATCAGCATAGCAAAGAGTATTGTTCTCAGACATCAAAAGGAATGAAAGGAAATAAACGATTACTCTAGGTTTAGAAGTTGATCCTGTTAGCTACAGGGCTGAAAGCCCCTTAAAAAGGGCTCAAACCTTCAGCTCCTTTTGATTTGATTAAGTGCACTAGTCATCTATTCTAACTTAAGTCAGTGAGAGATCAGGGTACAAACACTTCACAGGCTGTTCTCTGTATTGCTCTGACCAAAGCCACAGTAAAGTCAGGCTGAGATGAACACCTGTCCAAGGCACTGAAGTCAGAGATTGCTACTTGGGAACCAAGTGAGCAGTTAGTTAACCAACCAACCAACAAACCAACTGTTACTGCTGCCACTATTAACCAGAAGGAGGGCCACAGGAAGTGACCAGTTCTGAGCGTGAAGTATCACCAAGACAGCTTGCAACAACAGCTCTGCTTGTAACTCTGGTTGGTAATGCATCCCATTGTGGATTAGAGCAGTTATTCTGGGAAAACAGGAATTCTAAGTTCCTTAGAGATGTCTTGAAGAATGTAGTTTGATTAAATATTTTAGATTTGAGTTTTCCATGTTCTTGAGTCACTGGATTTAAGCACCTTATGAACTGAGCTAAAAATGTGTTTTGAGTCTCTGTTATCTTTGGCCCTTGGGTGTTTTCCATCAAAACACATTTTGTAATTCTATACTAGTAAATGCCACCATGGTAGAATAACTTTATTTAATGTGTATGGCATAGTAATATTTAGGGTGTATAAAAAGCCTTTGGTTTCAAAGCATTTCCCTCTAAGTAGCTACAGTAAAAGGAATGATTATTCATATGTTATAGAATGGTAAATTGAAACACAGAATGATGAGCCAAAAATCTTTAGAGTTAAGTAGTAATTTTGCAGACTTATTTAAAGTACTTGTTTTTCAAAGAAGCTTAGCATCTACGTGGCTTTAATAGTTCTGGGTATTCTTCGAAAACTTATGTCAAAAGGTCTGATACTGAACAACAAATAATGGAGGTGTAATGTATAAATTACTTTTTCCCTTCCAGTATGCATTTCATGATCTTTGTCCTGCTTTCTAACATGCAGACCATACTCTTCTGGAAGCCTTTAATGTACCTTTTCAGTGGTGATTCTTATGAAGCTACCTTTCAAAGTTTAGTGACTCAGTGGTAACTCACCAACCTATCTTTTAGTATCCATGTGTACAACACTTGTAGCTTGTAACACTTTCATACAGAATGTTTTTTTCCATCTTTTAAAGTTGTTGTGGGCAACATTCTGTTTATGAATTGTCTTGGAACCTGCTATTTCCATTCAGAAGAAGACCTTGAAATTCTGTTTATTTGCCAAAACTGCTAAAGACAACTAAAGTAACTTTTCTTAAAATTTCTTTAGAAGAAGTAATTCCTAGGGTAAACATCAGTTACGTTCTCAAAACATGCCATGGTTTTATTAGAACAGAATAGACACACTAGACTGGACTGTTTTCAGTTGGAAGGGACCTACAACGATCATCTAGTCCAACTGCCTGACCACTTCAGGGCTGACCAAGTTAAAGCCCCCTATTACGGGCATTGTCCAAATGCCTCTTAAACACTGACCACCTCTCTAGGAAGCCTGTTTCAGTGTTTGACCACCCTTTTGGTAAAGAAATGCTTCCTAATGTCCAGTCTAAACCTTCCCTTGAGACATTCCCATGCATCCTATTACTGGATAACAGGGAGAAGAGCTCAGCACCTCCCTCTCCTCAGTAAGCTGTAGAGAACAATGAGGTTGCCCTTCAGCCTCCTTTTCTCCAAACTGGACAAGCCCAAAGTCCTCAGCTGCTCCTCACAGGACATGCCTTCCAGCCCTTCTACCAGCTTTATTGCCTTCCTCTGGACACATTCAAGGACCTTAATATCCTTCTTAAATTGCGGGGCCCAGAACTGCACACTACTCAAGGTGAGGCCGCCCCAACGCTGAATACAGGGGGATAACCACCACTTTTGCCTGGCTGGCCATGCTGTGTTTGACGCACCCCAGGATGCAGTTTGCCCTCCTGGCTGCCAGGGCACACCACTGGCTCATGTTGAACCTGCTGTAGACCAGCACCCCCACATCCCTCTCTGCATGGCTGCTCTCCAGCTGCTCCTCTCCCAGTTTGTACTTGTGCCTGGCCTCACTCCATCCTAGGTGCAGAATCCAGCGTTTAGTCTTGTTAAATTTCATGCCATTAATCATAGCAAATAGATAGTCAGGCTGCTACAGTTGTTTCCAACAGATAAGTATGCTTGTGATACAGCCCTCTATTTAGCTGTCCAAAAATCTTTTCAAGATGAGATAGATATTTTTGTCCTAAACATGTTATTCTTAGGAGGTAGATTTACATGTTGAGAGCAATAAATTATTGAAAAGCANTGTGTTTGACGCACCCCAGGATGCAGTTTGCCCTCCTGGCTGCCAGGGCACACCACTGGCTCATGTTGAACCTGCTGTAGACCAGCACCCCCACATCCCTCTCTGCATGGCTGCTCTCCAGCTGCTCCTCTCCCAGTTTGTACTTCTAATGGCTCACTTTCCATTTGCAACACATCAAATGACTGAAGAAGAAATTGTATTACAAATATTTCTGAGAAAGGTCTTTCCTCATTAAAGAAAAATTGTTTGTGTTCTAATCACAAAACCCATTATTAACTAAATGTTGTATGTAGTGAGTAGCAAACAGGAAGTGGCAGAATATTTGTAGCTAGTGAGAAAGCAATAGCACAGTGACATTAGAAATCACTTTGCAAATCTTCATGTACAATATATTTACTTTAGTTGAAAACCATCTACTCTCTTGGAAGGAACTTTCCTCTCAACAGTTGTGATGTGGCAAAAACAGACCTAGGGACGTTATGTCCTGGGATTGTTAGCAAGTGTGAAAGTCCTCTGTGTGTCCTCATCCCTAAGAACAAATTGTTCACATTCACTTCCTCAGCTTGTCTCTCCTACTAGGATCATAGCTAAGAAGAACTTTGGCTTTAGGGTAAGAACTGTTGCATGTCTCTTCTCTTTTCTTCATCTTTTGCTCGCCTGACAGGAGCTATAACTGCTCATCCTTCTTCCAGTTTTCTTCTCTGTCTTCCTGCCTGATAACATTATTCTGTTCCATTCCCAATCCCAGAGATCCCACCAGGTTTAGCTTATTTACAGGATTGCCACCAGATTTCTTTTTTTTTTTTCACATAACGTCACATCCAGACACGTGGAAAAAGAAAGAAAAAAGTAGTTTTCTTCAAATGTTGAACAAAGTAACAAGAATAGAGAAATCACCTTTAAAGTTATTCTGTCTTTAGCTTTTATTGACTGGAGATCCCTTTGTCTAGAGTTTCCCAGTCTTGCTTCTGATGTTTAAATAAACAATATACCTGTCCTTGTATCTGTCAAAGACTGATACAACAAGGTGAAATTATACAGTACCTAAATTTAAAATAAACAAACTTACATGGAAAATAGACATACATATTTTTGAACGTTGGAATTAGGACCATATTTTTCAAGGGTGTTAATTACCTGAAGACACAGAGAAGCAAGCAGCAAAGTATTTAGGTTTCTAGGTGTATGCCTAGTTCCCAATGAAATTAACTAGCACTCCTGAAAATGTCAGCAGTCACCTAGGTCTACCTACAGTCACTGTGTACCTATAGAGCACATGGATAGTCAGTTATCTTCAGAAATCTAGTACTTAGCTGTCTTGTAAAGTTAACTTTTAATGTTGTTAATGACAAAGAACAAAATAAAACAAATAAACCCCAAACCAGATAATCACCAAACTGAAAGGCAATAGCCCGAATTATTTCTCGTTCAGTGAATGACCTCTAGTGGTCATCACAACTTCTACAGCAGCTGAAATGCCAGCGCTCAGAACCTTCTAGGGGAGATGTGCAACTTTTGCAAAATATGGAGCGTGAAGATCAACTTGTTCAAAACTGTGCACTTTGCACTTTTGCTCTACACCTAGAAGGCTTCCTTTTTTCACTATTAAAATCGTATCTTATTTCACTTTACCAAGTGAGCACCCTGTGAACTCTGCAGGAGTTTAAAGCCAGAATTCTAGTATTTGCACTGCCCCTCGCTGCCTCTGCTAGCCAGTACCTCCCTCAATCGACCTCTCTTGAACTTTGTCAGAGACAGCCTTCCATCGGACAACACAGCGTTGCTGTGTATCCTGTTACCTTGTATGTCATCTGTTCAGCTTCTCATAACATCATTGTGTTACCTGGAACTGGCCACCAACCACCATCTCTCACTGCTGGCCAAAATGGACCACTTCATTCTGAGCATTGACGGCACATGGAGTGAGTTTATCTGTCTAAAGTGCAAATTCAGCAGATGGAATACTGGCAACATAATTGGGAAGAGAGCTCTAATCCTCAGTATTGTGAGACATGAAAAGAAATCCGAGTTGAACATTCAGCAGTATGTCAGAAAACAAATAGTATTTTCATCACCCAGGATTTTTATTAGCTTTTTTGCTGATCTTTCTGTGGCTTCTCTAAGCAGCTGGGCCTGGTTGTTCTTCTGCTGGACGTAAATATCAGTCCAAATATTAAAGAATTTATTAAAAGCTTTTGCTAAAGGCAGAGAATGGGTTCCCAGAAATATCTCCTCTATTCCCGTCTTTCCAAATATGGGATTTATACAGGACTTCCTGCATTAGTGTATTTTGTATGTACGTGAGCATATCTTGTCTGCAAACCCAAGCTGCATTACAGGGGAAGTATCCACAGGTTAATTTCATTAATCTCAGGTAGCTTTTGGCAGTCCTCTTTTCCACTACACAAACCTGGTGACAGAAGAAAAATAGCACCTCCAACAGGAAACCACCGAATAAGGGATTTATAGTTAAGAGCTTCATGAAGAGCTTCATAAAGAGCTTCATGGTCCTACTTCCAGTGTCGAAAAATACTTGACAAGAGCTTGAACAAAATGCTTAATCTGTTTAAAAAGCATTCTTAAATTCTCACTTACCAGAATGGTGTCAAAAGAAGAATGATTTATCTGAGAAATAAAGTTTGGAAGCAATCCTGACAGAACAGTGATGAGCCTTTTCTATGCAGGCAGTATCATCTACATTGAAGATTGTATCTTTCTCTACCTCCGCCCCTGCCCAAAAGAAGCAAAAGTGCAGACAGCCTGCATGACTACCTGAGTTACACTGCTGTGGGTATTTTTCAAGAAAAAAAAATTAATAGATGCATCTTTACGTGACCATGACATGTCATCAGAATTTGATCAGAATGCTTACCAGAGGAGTGATTCCAGCATTAACGGAATTTCTACCCTAATTTCTCATTTTATTGCAAGCAACTACAGTAGGTGGATTCTAGAGAATGCTTCATTAATACTATTTTTCTTCCTAGAAACAAGGTAACATGCATCTTAAATATAATATTTTTATAGGTAAGGCATTCTGGGTTTGTATATTAGTCATATACAAGCAGATGGTCAGTCTTTAACAGCAGAATACTTTGACTCTAGTCTGTAGTCCAGTCTAATTCAGACATTCCTTTTATAATTGATGTCTAGAAGCTACTCAAAATAATCTTGTCTCTTTTTGAACATCTTAAAGCTTGATGTAGCTCTGTTGTTTCAATTGACATGGTGGGACAGATTGCTTGGTGAAACACTACATTAAAAAGTAAATATCAGACATAATAATTTTTACTATTATGATTAAATAAATAATTTTTCTTTGAAAAGCTGAGTTTTGCCCTGCAAATTTGGAATATAGCCTAAGATTAAATCTTCTCATCTGTTTCCCAGTGTGGTCAGTAGCTCAGATTTTACTGGAGATGGAAACTGTATGGTACCATGTATCTCACTGATAATGTTAAATAATGAACATTGGGACTCTTACTATATGTTTCGGATTGATCGGTATTAGATAGTATAACTGACTATGCGGAAGCTAGCTCAGTAGAGAATTATTTTCTATGGCATTATCCCCATGTAGAATTGAAAGAATTTCACTATGAGTTGGTCTGGACAGCATTTCCATATGCAGAATTTGATGTGGGCTGTCAGTCCTTCTTCAGTCATATTATGTGGGTGTAGGCTGCTTTGTCTAAAACTTCATCTGTGCTCAAAGCCTGTTTTTCTCAACCTTCAAATCAGCATCCAACAGTTTCTTTAACTAGACCCCATACTGCCTATAAAGATTCCAGTAATTCCTTTTCAACAAGTACCTCCACTTTTATGAAATTTCCCTTTTTGAAAGTAAGCGCAAAAGTAGTGGATGTTCTGTGTTTGTTGCTCCTGCAAGAACATTAAATCCAAATTTATTATGGTCATTTTACAGAGTAGCTTTTTGACAGAAGTATTCAGCATCACAATCAACTCACAAATACTAAATCATGGTGGTTCTTCCAGAGATGGAGCGGATCTTCTTTTGGGGGTCTCAGACTAGCCAAAGATTTGGCTCATAATATCATTTCTGCCATCATTCTCTTACCAGATTTTAACATTTAGTTGGGGCATAGGCACACAGCACATTAGCTCCATAGAGACATGTTGCAAGAGCATCTGTTGTCATGAGAACAGTTTTTGATCTCGGGTTGGAAGCAGATTAAGAAATAACAGCAAATAATCAGAGGTTGTTTATTGATTTGAATTTCACTAAGGGCTCCCACAGAAATTTGCTTTTCCAGTTCAGAAAACACCTGGCTTGGATATTGAAATCAATCCATTATGAAAGATTTCAGGAAAGCGGAACTGGAACTTACCCCTTAATAGCCATGCAGAACTTATACGTAACCTTACAAAGAATTCATAGGCTGTTCATTGTACATAATCTTTGTAGAAATTAACATACCTTTGCTTCCTATGTTAAAAGAATGCTCTTCTCATCTCCGTTTTTAATAGTTTAAGGAGGTTAAGATGTTAGAGAGGAAAAAAGCATGGGTAATTCTGGATGGGCTTATATGTCAAACTTGTGAACACCAAAAATCTACTTACATTTTCACTGAAGCAGTGTTGACAAGAATTGATTAAATATGACCGATGCTTATGACATTAGCCTCTGTAAAATATGTGAATTTTGGTTATTGCCTGATATACCTCATCTACACGCATGGCTTTACGATATAGTTAATATTTTACTATATTATATATGCATATGTATGTATATATTATTTTAAAATGTTAGTGTAATCATAAAAGGTAGGAATAGCTGTTCAGAAATGTTTTTTATTACCTCTAAGATTATGTCTATCTGACCACCAGTGCCTATATTTGCAGATAGACAGATTTGCAGAAACTTCAGATTTCACAAGTATGTGGTCCATTCATCAGGGTTTTTGCAATATTTTGTGGAAGGAATCATGCAGCTCCCTGCCTTCAATCTGTTTGAGCAGTATTGTGCATGCATCTTCATTAATAGAACTGCATTTTCTTCTCTTGTCATTTTCCAAACTGTAAATACCATTGCCTAAAACTGCTCCTGTGCTCAAAGCCTCATTTTCTGAACCTTCAAATTAGAATTGCACACAGTGTCTTTAGAAACTAAGTGGCAAAAAAAATCCCACAAGATGGAACTCCTCGCTGGCAAACAGCTGACGAAGGCAAAACTCCTATGCAGACCGTTTAATAAAATCCCATGTGTCCTGCTCCCAGTCAGTGTGTGAGTATTACAGGGGAGCCAGATGTACCTGTAAGAAGCCACCTGCACAGTTAAGTGAGCTGTCTGTGCTTTTCTATTTAATGTACAACTCTTGCAAACTACTGTCTTCCCACTATGGTCTCTCAGACTGCAGAATGAACAGTACCAATCTGTATCAATACAGTCAGAATAAAGAAACAGTAGAATTTTAAAAAGACTGTGATTGCACATAACGTTTAGAATTACTCTTAAGCCACGTAAAAAAATGTTGTGCAAAGTGCAGTTAACCAAGCGTCCCCTAGACATAACTGAATAGTCAGTGGGGGAAGGCCCTCAACCAGCTGTTCCACGGCGGTATGCTGGTTCCCCTTCCGTGCTGGGGGGAGCACTGTGTGAGAGATTTTGCTAATGAAAATCCAGACCCTGCCTCTGTCATTGTTTGTTGTGGTTAGCATGTCTGTATACAGCCACGGACCACCTGTCAAAGTAACTGCAGGGCAGCGTGCTGTACAACCTTGTCATTCAAGTCAAGCCTAAATAAATAATTTATTTAAATTGTTATACTTCTTAGTTACGTTGTATTAATTCTAGCTGACCTTCAAATTTTCTGAGAGCATTCCTAATTATTTTTCCCTGATTTCAGAGAGGTCATCTAGCTTGCATAAGGATTTTAAGCTTTTAATCTGAATTTCAAAGTAGGCTTTGAAACCAACACCTTCATATCTTTGGAAGGATGTATTTCTGATACAGCAGGAGTAAACATTCATCCACAAAGAAGCCCTTTTTCTTTCCTGTTTAAACTGTCAGAGGACAAAAAATCTACAGACAGATTGTAAATGGGCTAATATTTTTATGGTAAACGCAACTCATGTTAGTACAGCACCGTTTCCACCTTAAGATTAGCACTTAAGTGCTAAAGCGATTCCTTTCTTGAGCTAATATAAATGGACTAGTGTTTATCCAGCAAATGTAACTCCTGTTAGCATGCCATCATCTCCACCTCTGGAGGTAAGAATCCAAGAGCTTCTGGTTCGGAATTCACAGTAAGAGACGTTTCCTAGAACGCAGCACAGGATTACCTTTGTTTGCTGGGGAAATCCCTGTAAGGTGGGAGATTTAATCGAAACAACTCTTGCATTCCAAGTCACTCATGACTACCTCACCTCTGGGGCCCACTGTGCTGCTTCTTGGAGCGTCACCACCTCCAAGCTACAGCCTTGCACCAAAGCCCTGTCTTTCTGCAAAGGCAGAGGAAAGAGTGCTCTCCTTCGGCTACGCCTTTACCTTGCCCCTGTCACAGAAAAAATGAGACCGCCACTTCCTCCCCCTCAACTTCTCCTGATGGCCCCTGGGGCCTAACAGCCAGTCCCACACCTCTGTGTGGTAACTGGAGAGGGCGGGGAGCTTCTGGGTCACCGGTGCCAGCTGAGCGATCCTGGCAGTCGCAGCAGGGAAACGGCCTCTTAGTGCTGCCGTCGTCTTCATTGCCAAAGGCGTGGGACTGACTGCGCAACCCAGAGCATCACACGCAGGAGAGAACGCCTCCGTAACGCCGCCCAGGTGTAACGTTATAGCGCGGGGCGGGCGGGAGCAGAGCGAGCGGCGTTGGCGGGCGAAGCCCCGGTTCCCGCAGGCAG
>VZSC01000059.1:57956-117271 GCA_013398225.1 Steatornis caripensis | reverse complement strand
CCTACCTCTCTCTTTCCCTCCCCTCCCTCTCCCCCTCCCCTCCCTCCGGCCGGGCCGCGGCTCCTCCCTGCACCACCTTTGGCCAAGGAGCAGGCGGGGAAGCTCACACGGCGCAGCTTCCCGGCGGCAGCGGCTTCATCCGCGTCCAGCATCACTGGGGAAGGCGCGTTCTCCTCCTCCCTTCCTCGTCTCGCAGCCCCCGCGGCCATGGAGCTGCCCGAGAGCCAGTGCAAGAAAGTCAAGCTGAGCAACAGCGTGCCGAGCTGGGTGAGCGGGCGGGCGGGGAGCCGTGCGCCTGCGGGCGGGCGGNGGGGGGGGGGGGGGGGGGGGGGGGTGGGGGGGGGGGGGGGGGGGGGGGGGGGGGGGGGGGGGGGGGGGGGGGGGGGGGGGGGGGGGGGGGGGCGTGAGGGGCGGCCGGGAGGAGAGCTAGGGAAGGAAGAGGCGGCCGAGTTCCGTGGTGATGTGGCAGCGGGAGCCGGGGTGGGGGGCTCCCTGCACCGCTCCTGCCGCCCGCGGAGCGCCGCGAGCCGAGACCATTAACGGAACGGCCGCGCGGGCGCCCTGAGGGGAGCGTCGCCGCGGAGCCCTGCGGGGGCGGCCCGTCGCGGCGTGCTGGCTTTCCGCCGGTGCCCTGGGGAATGCGGGGGCTGCCTGTGGGGAAGAGCAGGAAGGCCCTCCGGAGAGGGCCGAGGGTCTGGGGGTTTCATCCTTCCCTCTTCTGTCGTGAGCCATCAGCTTCCAGCGTTTTGGGAAAAGGAAGACTTAGGAATGCGATGTACAATGTGGCCATTCATAAACCTGGGTTGGCCAAAGACTGAGGTTCTTTGTATGGCGGGTGCTACGTGGAAAACTGTCGAGACGGGGCTTAAAAAAAATCTAACCAAAGCCTTCATTCTTGCTCATAAAGATGAGGGAAGATCAGCTTACAGTGAAGACCAAAATGCAGCTATTTAGAAGATACATTGCAGGCCTTTGAGAACATTTGATGCTTTTGATGATGCAAGACAAACGGGATTGGGGGGGGAATAAAGTTTTGTTTCTTTCAAACGGATGAGGGATAAGATCCAGAAAACGTTTTATACGAAAGTAGCAGTGTAAAACAATCTTTGAAGTCTTGCTGTGAGTTGTACAGGCCATAACTTTCTCATTAAAATTATAAATCTTTTAAAGAAGGAGAGAGTCCCTTGATTGCCTGAAGAACAGGGAGGTTGGTATTGCACTAAAAAGCATTGAGTAGATATGCCTGTCCAACCCTCTTCCCCTGTGTGCAAGTTCAAACTTGCTTAAATAGGAGGGTAATTGGTAAGTTACATTCTTTCAGTATCTGTGAGGAAAAGGCAAAATCCAGTGTTCCAAAGACAGTGGAATAGATCACGTCTGGGTGGGGGTAATAAAGTGTATTCAAAAGTTACTCTGCATCATTTAATTTGTCAGAAGCAAAGCCCAGATGGATTTGTCCAAACCAGGGAAATCGTATGTTAAAAAAAAAGTTAACTGACATTAACTGTTTGCTGAGTTCAGTTGAGGTTAGTAACCCCCCTCTATGTTACTTGGCAAGCAGAGGAAGTCTTCCGCTTCTCCTTTTTTCTTCGCAAGACCTCAGCTGAAATGCTCTTTATAACCCTGTAAGCCTCACCGGGAAGAAAATTGCAGCTGATTCACACGCTCCACAGACAAATACTCTGGCACTTCTGACTCTGTGTCTGTTCAGCTGAAAGCAAAGCCAGAGCAACCTATTATACCCTGATGGAATCACCAGCCCCTAGGAGACTAGGCAGAGCCTTGTCTTCCAAACTTTTTCTGGGCATCCAGCACTATTCAAAATACACCTCTGTGGAAATCGCCTCACCAAGCCCACCTCTGAGCACAGCAAACTCCAAGTTACAGAGTAGCACACAACATACCCACAAATACTGCCATTACGCTAACTTGATCGGAAGACTTGGGGAACGCTTTCTTCAGCGTAGCTCAAATTCCTAAGACAACTAAGGTGTTGCATCATTTTGCAAGTAACTCCTAAGGAGAACTCACCCCAATTCTTATTTCTGAGAGCATGTTCAGCAGAGGCATTGCTGGCTTCGTTTTTGTCTGTTCCCTCTGATGCCAACTCTGAGTCCACTCCAGCACTGGTGAATAAGCTGTGTCTGCTTCTGGTCATGCTGTTACTGCAGCAAGTGGCAAGTGAAGGTATACTCGTACAGTTATTACCGAGTTGCTTGTATCCACGGTACTGTAGAAGATTCTGGCTGCTTTCTGCTGCTGTGGTTTTTGAAATTGTTTCAGCATTAGAACGTCTGGCAAAGGGGTGCTAGTCTGTGTAAATGGCAGGAGAGCATGCATTTGGCAGATTGGGTGGTGCTACCTGCAAAGGTGTTTAGGTGCTTATTTTATCGGTACCACTGTGGCAAAACTGCATTCTGGAGGGCAATTGTGAGGATGAAAGTAAGAATTTTAGTTGTAAGTGGGAGAAAATGTAGTACTGTAGTCTATGGCAGAATGCAGATTGGTGAATTGCTAGGTTTTTAATAACTGTAAATCTTATTGTTCAGATATCATTTTTGGGCTTGCCCTTCTTTCCCAAGCACAGTTGTCCAAACCAAGGCACAAATTTTCAAACCAGAATTTGAGAAAGTAGCTATTGAACAGCATTCCTGGCAGATCTTTTGGTGATTGGGCCGTGAAACCTCACTCTCAGGTGCCATTGTTTTAGCATCCATGGTAGTTGAATTTTTATGTTGGAGCTATGTCCGTTCTCCGTGCTTGTACGTACACAAAGAAAAAGGATTCATTATGCTTGAGTTGCTGTTTGGCTATTGAGGAGAGCGGTTTGTAGGGAAAAAGAAACCTATTGTTTGGTTGAGTGCTGAAGAATAAATGTTATAAATAGGTGTTGTTATCGGAGTATCCCTGGCTTATAAGAGGAACACGGTGAGTGTGTTAGCAATGGGCTAGAAAATATCTGAGATGATTGGGGAAATAGGAAAGACATTAAAGATAAGACTGCATTTCAGAGGTGATGCTGGATGTGTTGCTGCTGTTAGCTTATGGGAGTTGTTAGCTTGGGAAATCAACACTGTCATCTTAGAGCAGAAGAATATGGAATTAGTCACAGCTTCTTGAGTATATATGGTCGTATAGAAACGATGCCTGTTCTTTACACAGTTCTTGCCCGATGCTTCCAACCTCAAAGCTGTCTCAAGTTGGTGCTGTAGCTTAGGGAGTCTCTGCTTGCCATTGTGAGCTTTACTTCCTACCTTAGAGGTCTTGCTTTGTGAAAATGTAAAATTTGGTGTAAAATGAGTGTAGAAGCACAGTGTTTCGTTGTTGCTCTGAAATAACGAAGAATAAATTCAGGTTATGCCAGTGTAGTGATCTGTCTGTTAACTATCAAACAATTAAGCAATAATCTTTTCTTTCTGCTGTCTTTTGATCTTGGCGTTGCAACTTAGATTTGCTCTTGTTGATCTTGATATTTGATCTGAGTTCTCACATCAAAGGTGTTTGGCACTGATAGTCAGATTTGGCTTTGGCAAAAAAAATATAGTTGCAATTGGGCAAAACATCAAGAATAAGATAAGGAAAAAAATGAGTTAACTCTATCTTGGCTAATCTTTACGTAGAGAAATTGACAGAGTTAGTATTTCCTTGTGGTCCCCATCTTCTTTCTTTCTTCTGTTCTCATAGTTCTTAGATATCTGTATCCGCTTCCCCACTGAGATACCTGCAAAGCTAAAAGACTGCCTTTATGCCAAAAAAAGTAAGCTGCAGAGTCATCCTTGCTTGCTCTCTTATCATTACAGCTCTTCAGTGCACATCTGTGAAAGGCTTGTTACTTTAATACTCCATTTTTTTTGTCTTCAGCACAAAGATATTAACCGATTATAGCACTTCAGATTTCACAAGAGAAACAAACTGACATAGTGAGGGAGAAGAAAGGAAGGATATGTCAGCCTTTTCAGCTGACATTACTGTTATAATGAAGCACAGTGGACTGAAACATTATTGCTGTTTAGCATGGTGAGTAGAAGGGTAAATATTAAAATACAGTGTTTGTATAAGTAGAGCGGAAGCACTTAATGTGTAACATGGAGTGGAATAAATATTTTTGTGGGCAAGTCAGAGAGGAAGTTTCCAATGGTTGTTAGAAAAAGCATATAAATAGACCTTTGAGATTAATGCCCCATTTTTCATTAGCCCCTTTACAAAAATCTAGTATGTCCTTTCAGTAGCAACTATTATAGTGAATGTAATTAGGCTAAGAAGTTTAAAATAGCTTTTTTAAAGAGTACTTGCTCATCCCATTGAGTTTTTCTGCTACTGATTTTCTTATGTTTAATTTAACATTGGTAATATGGCCATTTAGTTTCATCAGTTGATAGTCATCAAATTTTGTGTACAGGAATTTGAAGACTGGCTAAATAATTTAAGATCACAACCAATGTGAGCCACTGTTTTCTGCTCCTGAGTATTTTTCTGTGCCTTGTCAATATTTTTAAAAATGTGTATCAGGGATAGTAATTAAAAACTCTTTGTCGAGGATCCAGTGTTCAGCTTTTGTTACTCAGTGGTGGTAGTGAATCCTTGAGTAGCAAGGTAGGCATGATTAGGAAACATTACTAGGTTTTGTTTGCAGCAAGAGAGAATGACTTGCTAAATTATTAACTCTTTAGAGCACCTCTATAAAAAGCTGTTTTCTGTTGGAAGATGAGGATTTTGCTACTGCTTTGCCCAGGAGTAGTGCCGAGCTGTTCTATTTGTGTGCATGTGCACATAAACAAAAGGTGAGGCTGCTGGGAACAGGTGTGGTTTTGAATGCATGCAGACTGTTTGGGCACTTTAACCTTTAGTCTTGGATGCCTGCTTCTGAAGTACAGATGGATTATTGTCCCACTGCTGAGCTTGCTGGCTGCTGTGTTGCACTTGTGGGCCTTGTGCTCTAGCAATCTGTTGGCCTTCTCATTGCTGTGATTTGTCGTCTTTGCTAATTCGTTACTTTTTCTTTTTAAAAGTTGTGTCTGCTTCATCATTTTAAGAATCCCTCTTGCGTGCTTCCTCAGGGTTTCGTGTGTTTTGTAAGCCTAGTGCAATACCCTGATCGATTTCGTTGGTGCTTTGCTAGCTCTGGAAAACAAAGGAAACTGATGTAACTTGCTGAATACAGACTGGAAGAAGTCTGCTTGGATGAGAGATTTGACCTCCAAAGTATTTGAGTCTGATAATAGACTCATTGCCAGGAGTCAAAAGCAAAGCATATGTAGTTTTGCGTTTTAATGTAAAAGAGCTGTCTGAGACAGTGGTGAGGGAGCTGTGCTTTGAGACTGTCTTCTGTTTATCCAGTGCCTGGCACAATACGGTACAACTGGAATTAATGAGGAAGAATGTTGCTATTAATGTATTAGTTTGAATTGCCGTGTACGTTCATTATGCACAGTATATCTTTCTTTTAATTGAAGGCTAAATACTTTTTGTTATTCTTAATTCCACAGTTTATGCATTTGTGCACTCCAATTTTATGTACTGCGTAATTGTTTCTGTAAGAAGAAAGATTTTTTTTGACTCTTTGACTTCTGTTTTTCGTTAGCTGTATTGCACTGACTTCGTGTGCAAAACAGCTTTGTTTTAGGATATAATTTATTTGAAGATAACACGATCAGAAAGTGTAGCTTCATTTTGTATGATTATAACCTGTTTGCAGGTGGTGGTTTCTTAGGGGTTGGTATTTAGTCTTCATCTAATTTTAGATGCTGGGCTGTCACCACTGAATTGCAAAGTTGCGTTTACAAACTTGAACATCTGTTCCTACCTTGAGTTTCTGTTTGTATTAACTATGAGCCCAGCTGTGTATAGAAGTGGGGACATAGGATTGCACAAATTCCTGATTTCCAGTTAAGCTACAGATAAACTTTTGAAGTGTTTTTCTACAGAAGAATGATGTAGCAGCAGTTCTTGAAGCCACAAGTAGATACAGTTTTTCTGATAATCCTACTTTGTGATGCGTCTCTTTAAAACTGTGAACAGCTCTCTGCTAGTACTCTGTAGATTATCTTCCCTTCTTTCTTTTTAATTGTCAGAAGTGCTTTCCTTTCCAGACAGCACTGATATAATGATGAAAGAAAAGATAGTGCAAATATCTTGCAATATGTTTGTAAGCAAGAGAAGTCAAAGCAGCTTTACAGATGCTACTAATCCCTCTCCTCCTCCTTTCTTTTTTAAGCCTTCTCTTCTGTTTGATTGTTCATGCTCTGTCTGGTTGTCTGAGATCTTGATCTTTTATGAAAAAAGTTGTATAACTAGGTGCCATTAAAGCAATTAAAGTCTGCAATGAGAAGGCCTCTTAAGAGTTAAAAATGAGCAAATGTTTGAGTGTTTTATGACAGAAACCTTTAGCTTGGAGAGAGAAAATCCATTTGATCGTCTTAGATTTAAATGACTTGAGTAGAAGTCCCATCTAGCAGCTTTAGCAGTTCATCTCTGTTTTTATATTTGATTTTTCTTAAACAGGTTGTATTCGAAAGTAGTAGTTGACTCACCTGCCAGTCCCGACTTCCACAGGAGCAGCACAGGGGATGTGGTTTGCTATGGGTGGCTTTTCTAATTTCCTTTGTGTCCTCTGATCTGTGCTGCAGCTGAGGGATTGCATATTGGTTTTACTTCCATTGGTCTGTCTCCAAGTCTTTGCGCCTGTGAGTAAGTTTTAGTATGCTTTGCCAGCTTACCCTTTCAGAAGTTAAAGACTAAATCAACAACTTCTTTTACAGGGAATGCAGAGGGCAACCAATGTTACTTATCAAGCTCATCATGTCAGCAGGAATAAGAGAGGCCAAGTGGTAGGAACAAGAAGTGGTTTTCGTGGATGCACAGTCTGGTTAACAGGTACAGTCATGGATTTCTGAGGATCTTTTTGTTTTAGTTACCCTTCTGAAAAGCTACTTAGCAGTAGCTCCTTTTTTCACACTAAGTTGAATGTTTGTGGAATCTAAGACTTTGTTGCAATTTTATTACTATTTTTAAGTGGACTAGCAAGAAATTGCTCCCGGACAGATAGTAACTTGAGAATGTATTTTGTTCAGTGCTCTAGGAGCATTGTTTATTTGGCAGCGTCTGCTGCTTAATTCTGGCTGAGTTTTGGAGTGTATGGGGGATTCTTTTGTGTTTTAACCAATGTGGCTCCTCTTAGTGTCTGTTTTACCTACTAACAAAAGAAACCTAACTTTTATTTTTGAGTCTCTGCTTCTGAATCTTTTCTATAACTCTTCTCTTTGGAATGCTCTTGTCTCCTTGGGTTGAAATAACATAACCTTATGCCTCTGGGCAGCAGTTGCATGTTGAGGCAATGCATACTGGGAGTTATCTGAAATCAGCACCATGATTTATTCACTAAATCATTTTGATTGTAAAAAGTAAGTAAATTCTGGAAGACAGCTTTGTTTTATAACTGTGAAGGGATTTTTTTGTTCTGTCTTTCAAAGTTCCTGGAAGCTTTAGCATATTTCCTTTGGAGTTTTTTCAGTTAAAACTGGAAAAAAACCCAACCCAAAATGTGTTAATTAGTTTGTAAACTGTTTAGAGCACTATTGTATTGTGATACAAAAGGTATTCACAGAGTATTAGAGAAACTTACTACAGTAAGTAAAATTTGTTTCTCCTAGTGTTAATGAATGTGTGTGAAAGTTAAAGCAGCAGTTGATAACAAATTTCTGAGAGCCATTCCGAACAGATTTGGTACAGTGGTTTGCTGTCGTGTCTTTCTTTGGTAAAAGAACAGAGCCCTTTCCCTGTTTCTGTCATGTAGCTGCAGGCTGTCTCTCAGTGCTTGAATGGTCTGGTAGGCTGCCTTTCTGTTTCTTCTGGTAATTCATTAATATCCTTTTGAAAAAGCTCATGATAAAAATGTTTTCTCAGTTATCTACGTGGCGACATTTTCCATTCGTCATTCTTTTTAAACAATTGTAATGTTAATGCTCAATTTCTTTTTTTTCAGGAGTAAGAAGGGGGTGGTAGAATACAGAAAAGTAGGAAGGCTGTAAGGTATTAAGAAGAGTGTGTTGGGGAAGCTAAGTTATTAAATATGTTTGAGCACTAATGTTAGGGAGTGAAATGGACTGTAGGTATTAAAGTAAGCCATACTACCCATTCTAGAACTGTACAAACGTGAATCTTCAAAAGTCTGCTAGGTTTTAGAATAAAAGCTGAAACTGTTATACTCCTGTCAAGTGTACAGAAAGATGTTTCAGAGATCACTTTTCATTTTTAATCTAAGATTTATTTGAGAGCTAAATTCTAATGAATGTCTTGTGCTGTCGAGTCAGAGGGTCCTAGTAAACAAAAAAACAAACCCTGAGGAGTGTATTAAAAAATAGGGAAAAGCATTACTTTCATGTATGAAATAATACGCAATTTTGAGAGTGTAAGGTATTTTAAAGACCTGTCAGCTCAAAAGCTGTTTTTAAAGTTCATTGTTACATAACCTTAACTTTTGCATTTCATTACACTTTAGAGACCAAATGATGTGTGAAAAGCTAGAGCACTTGAGTGAATAGCAAGCTAGATGTGGTGACAAAAATTGCAAGTCCAAGACTGCATCAATGAGAACTAAATGATGCAGTTGCTGAAATCTTAATTTGGACTGCTATGCTTATTTCCTAGGATGGGGGTGTACTTAATTGCTGCCAAAAGACAACTGTTCTGTTTCCAGCTTTACTTTCCTTCTCTTGCCTTGCACAAGATGTAGCGCTTGCCCAGCCCAAACCTGAGCTGATTCAACTTGCTAAATCATCAGTCGACTTAACACAGCCTCCCACACACACACACAAAAGGAAAAAAAAGAAAAAGGAAAAAAAGATTAGCAAACCGAGTTTGTTAATGGTCACCAGAGGTGGTGGAATAATAGAGATAGGATGGTGTGAGTGGAGAGAGGGGAGGGCAAGAGAGTGGGACCTCCCCTTTTGGAAGCTGGTTCTAGCCTAAGTCATAACATTCAGCTTCATCATGTATAGCCGTTGCTCTTTCGAAAGTAAACAGTTAAGCATTGACACAAGAAACTTGAGTTGTCCAAGAAAATGTAGATGATTTTTCTAGATGATGATAGGTTGTTATTCACAACTCTGCAATTTTTTTGAGAGTTTTTGAGTATGAGCCAAGCTATACTGAAATCCGTGAGATGGATGCAGAGGCTTTTCTTGAGACAGAGGTGATGTTCTTATCTAGGACTTGTCCTGGGATACACATATTCTTATGTTTTCAGTAGACTGCTCTGCATCTTCCGGATATTAAATTGAGTGAAGGAGGAACCAATGCAATGACTCCTCTTCTTTAAATTATGCTAAACTATTGCCGTTATCAAGGTTTCCTTTGCACTTTGTGTTTTCTTAGAATATGCTTCTTAGCATCATTGACATCCTTTGCTGTAAAGGTCTTAGAAGTAATACCAAACTGCTGTTTTGTGTGATTTTTTTCCCCCCGTTTATTTCTCTGAAAGCTAGAATAAATCCTAACCACCACTAATAAAGATAAAAACATTTTTCTTCACCCACTAGTGCCATTTTTCTTTTTTTTGGACTACCATTACCCTTATTTTTTTTTTCTTACTCAAAGGATTAATTTCATCTTATGAAGATTTGAGTTGGTGTCCCATTTAGGAAATGATTGCTCTGTATAAGCTGAAGCATGTGCTCCGCATAAACTCCTGAAATCTAGTCTGGAAAATTACTTGAATACATTTCCAACTTAAAGCAAACAGTAGACTTTATAGTGCCAGCAAGACTTCTCAATTGTTTAAAGGTTTGTTGCTGAAAATTCTGAGCTGGACCAAAGGTTAATATTAAAATTGGCTTTGCTTGTTGCTAACACACTCTAGTTAGTGCAGCTCACACTGCTGTGTGTGAGTCTTGAGTGAGTGAGTTTTGTTGTGTCTATGGTGCCTAATTCAGTGCTGTTATTCTTCAAGGAGTAAGAACAGTGTGTTTGGTTTGATCTCATTTCTTTTGTTGACTGAAGTGCACTTAAGTGTGAGATCTTCTTCTTCTGATGTAAACATAACATCTTAACTCTGTTTTGGGTTTCTGAATTTAGTTTGCTCCAGTAGTAACAACTGCCAGCAGCAGCACTGGGGAGTGTGTGCCACCTCTATAAATGGCAGCAGCTCTCAAGGGCAAACTCTTTTGTCTGCTCTGATTGCATGCTTAGCTTTGTGCCTTACTCTCCCTATACCTATTGTCTGTGTAAAAGGCATTTGGCTTATGTTCCAGGTAAGCCTCCGTGAAAGGCATTGCTGCTGATGCCTGTCACTTTGGATTTCTCACGCTAGGTACATGTACTACATTTTGCCTTAACTTGTTTCTATGCTTATATATTTATATATTATTGAATGTTTTAGGTCTGTCTGGTGCTGGGAAGACTACAGTGAGCATGGCACTGGAGGAGTATTTAGTATGCCATGGTATTCCATGCTACACATTGGATGGTGACAATATTCGCCAAGGCCTTAATAAGAATCTGGGTTTCACACCAGAAGATAGAGAAGAAAATGTCCGTCGTATTGCTGAGGTTGCTAAACTGTTTGCAGATGCTGGTTTGGTGTGCATTACTAGTTTCATCTCTCCTTACACTCAGGTAAATGTGAAAACCCTCTAGATAATGTGTAGGGAAAATACAAAATGCAAAATGTCACTCAGAAGTTTAGTTACAGGAATCCCTCGCTGAACTTAGCTGTAATCAAATGCTTGCTTGTTTTTTTTATGACATCTGTGCTTTCTAGAGATGATTACTCAGATTTCAGAAACATTAATCTTAAATATAAGAAAAGTTTACATTAGTCCTATAACTGGAACTGTCCTTCAGTCTACTAGTCAGAATTATTAATCTAATATTAGGAACAAACCCAAATGATACTCCAAGAAAGAGTTAAAAATACAATATCTTGTTTGATCCATGTAGATTTCAGTACTTTATAAATATGAAGACTAGATATACACTTAACTTGAAGGCTCAGTTAAATTTTTTTTAAAAGCAACTTTTCCTTCAGTGAATGAATGCGGTGAGCTGTATTTTACCAAGTGGCTTAAGGGAAAAATGTTTAATTGCCCGTAGTTCTTTTCACTTTATTTCATTCTGTGTATACAACATGACATTAGATAATACTGAAAATTAACCTAAATCCATGTGCACATTGTTTTGTGAAGACCTTTTTTCATCTGAGTATGAGAACATGGATGGAAGAGACAGAAAGGATGTGTGAACACCAAGTATTTGAAGAATGACTCAGGGGCTGTAGCTCAAACATTTCACAGCATGAAAAGGTGTTATTTCTTCGGTTGTAGTGGTACAAACAGTTCTTCTGATAACAATTTGGGGAACTCAAGATCCTGCAGTAAAACAGAAGTCTTAAGATATGAAAAAAATAACCATAGTTAGTAAGAAATGGTTGTAGTGGATTTTTTTAAAGTTTTTTGTTCTCTAAATGAAACTCACCAATTATTTCAATGGTTGGCAGGACGTAAAATAAAATAATGTAAATAAAATAAGTCTTACCAGATTAACAAATGTAGAGAAATCTGGTGCTCTGGTGAGAAGGATGGTCATATCAGGAGCAGCAGCACGTAATACCTCCTCTGACTTTAGTGAGCTAGGCAGATCTAACTGTTGGGGATGTAACTCTGAAGATAGAGGCAGGTATAGAAAATTCTGCATTCCACGCCTGGGTTTGGTTTGTTGTTTGTGTGTTTTTTTTAAATCAGGTTTATGTAAAATATCTCAGATCTTCATGTCAGCTTTTACCATGTGATGACCTGTAGCCAAACTGATGGAGCTTGCAGGGCATCAGTTGATCAAATCATATTTCTTTTTTCAAACTTTGAAAACTTGTTAACATTCTACTATCAGCTTCTTTAAAATGAACTTTGAAAGCAGAAATACAATAACAATATGTGGGTACAATCTTTTAGGTTTTTTTTCTGTTTTCTTTCAGGATCGTAATAATGCCAGACGAATTCATGAAGGGGCAAGTTTGCCTTTTTTCGAAGTATTTGTGGATGCTCCATTGCATGTCTGTGAGCAGAGAGACGTTAAAGGACTCTATAAGAAAGCCAGGGCTGGAGAAATTAAAGGTGAACCTAGATGTAGTCACACCTTTCTGCACAAGTGAAACATTGGTGTAATTTGACTCCACATAAGTGGATGTGCTCAAGTCTGTGAGTGTACCACCCTTAAAAGCAGCATGGACTGGGGACAGGACTGAGCAGAAAACTGGGATTGACTTCTAGCTCATGCAACTGACTAGTTAAATGTGTAGGGCAGTAAAAGGACAAAACTGGCGAACTCACGTTGAAAAACCTTGAGCAGATTACATGTTTTCTGTTGCCAGCTCTTATGATTGAGGATTAGTCTTAACTCCTTTGTGTGTCCAGTGACTAGTTAAAAAAGAGCATGAGTCTGTAAGAGTCTGTAAGAATTGCATTAATAAGAATTACTAGTTTCTTCCAAAAAGCAAAGCATGATCACCATCCTTCCATAAAAACCATTAAGAATACTTCTGAAGAGACTAACTTTAATTTTGAAATTAGGGTTCTGTGCTAGTGCCTATGAAAATTGCTTCCTATTCCCAGTCTCAGATCAAGATTTAAGTACAGCCTACAATAAAAAAAGCTTAAGGATGTGATCACTCATTGCGAGTACTGTTTCAAGTGCTTCTTTGCTCAGTGTTATGTTATAATTTGCAGAGAATGACGATAGCACTTTTTACGTGTATTAAGAAGCAAAGCAGTTTTTAAAGGGATCACTTTCAGGGGCTGAGTTTGCAGATGCTGTAATGATGAACTCACCATTAATCACAAGTGATATAAAATTAAAGAAATGTGAGATATTCCATGTGACTGGTTGCTTGATACTTATAGTACTACCAAAGATACCATGTGAAGACCAGGAATAAATAAGGCTGAACTAAGGTTTACTCAGAATGAAAGCAAGATGACTTGAGATGGCACAATACAAAGATATCGTTCTGTACAGAATCCTTAATTGTGCTGTATAACTTCCTTAATATTTTGTTAATTTTACATGCTCCATGATGGAATTGTATTACTTTAAAAGTGGTAGTGAGGTGTACAGTACCTGAATAAAGCTACAAGTGCGTCTAGCAGTCACTGTATCTTATGACCTATCTGACGTATGAAGGATGACCTTGCCTGTTCACAAGAAATTTCAGCAAATGTTATCTTCTAATTTTGAGAGTATTTAAGTCTGAAGTGAAAAACTTGAGTTTTAATGTTTGCATTTGCAATTGTAGAGAATGCAGATGTTCGGTTGCTGTAGTCCAGCTAATATTTCTCCCGCAGATCTGACTTGTAGTGCTTACATGGCTTTGCCATTGGGCTTGATTTTTTTCCTTCTTGTTTTTGCATAGTTAGTCAGAATCTCCTCTGTTTCAAAGCAGATTGCTAGCCAAGTAGGCCAGAACAAGCATCACTGGTAGTTTGTACAGTCCGTGACAATGGTGATTATAACTGTAATAAACACACACGTCTACCTTACGTGAACAGCTATCTTAAGATGGATGTATTAACTAAGCTAACGTACTAGGTGTTGGAATTCCTTACTCTTCAGGGTACTGCTTGGTGGCATGAGTGTAAATTTACATATATACTGGTTGTTCGACATCAAGTTTTGTGTTAAAAAAAAACCCCAACAAACCCAAACCAATGACTACAGCTAATAATGAAGGACAGCTGATGGATGACTAACTCTGAGTTGATGTGCACAGTTCTGCCAGTGCTCCTTTCTTTATTCACAGTATAAACCAAATAACTTCACCAACAAAAATATGCTGTGTATATGCTGTGGAATGCTGAAGTTGGATGCAGTCATGTAGTAGGATTAGCAGATGGTCTGCTAAAGAATAAAATGTTGATTTCCCTAAGAAAACCTGTATTAAGGAAACTAAAACTCTGTGCTCTTGCCTATTGTGATGGTTTATATCTAGAAAACTGTCTGTGAACAATGTTAAAGTGGAGTCATCTTTTGGAAAAAGTCACTTAAGATTTTTGTCTTCTGTTCTGTAGGTTTTACTGGGATTGACTCTGAGTATGAAAAACCAGAAGCCCCAGAGCTTGTGTTGAAAACTGATTCCTGTAATGTGAATGATTGCGTACAGCAAGTTGTGGAACTTCTTCAAGAGAGGGTGAGCAGAAATGCAGATATATCTTGGTAACTTTTTTCAAAGCATTTGTACCTGCAATCTGAGTGTTTCTGTTGGGAAAAGCAGAGACAGTTTTTAAGAGTTAAAGGCTTACACATCTTTGAATTCTAGCTTTTAATCTTGTTCTATTGTGTATTTCCTTTTTAAACCTAAACATTGCAACAACATTGAGCTCTAAGTGAAATTAGATTTGGACAAGTAGAAAATTAATTTATAATTACCATAACTGATAAGTGGAAGGGAGACAAGGCTGTCTCAGTTGTTACAGAACCAGTGATGAATGCTGACTTTAAAATTGGTTGCTAGAGTTTGTAATACTAGTCTGAAATTTTTTACTTTGTCTCTACAGCATATTGATTAATATATACACCAGATGTGAACAGGCAGGGATGCACTTACACAGTAATTTGAGCTCGCTTAAGTAAGGGCTGCTGTGGTTGTGACTGGTTTCCCTGGTTTCCACTGATTTTCCTGCAATAGTAAAAGAGGTCCTGCAGTTGTGTAATAACCAGTTCACAAAGCTGATGATCTTGACATGGCTGAGTTAATGGTTCATAACTTCTGAAAAGGTAGAGCTGGTTCCTTGTTCGTGCCTGCAATCTACACCGTGCCTTTTGAAGCTTCTGGACCTCCTCCTGTTGTCTGATAAGTGGCAGCCATAAGTTGGCTTTATCCTTTTGAAAGTATACCCTCAGAATTTGCTAATCTTCATGTAGAAGAAATGTCTCCTTACATTCTTGTCTATAGTCAGTGGGTAGTGGGATGACATTTCAGACAATTATTTTAGTTTAGATACTCTAGCAGACAATTATTGATGGGTCTTTGAGGTGGAAATTTATAGAGTGGAGGCAGTAGCTTGAGTAAAGCTCCACCAAGTGTTGAAGCTGGTACAAGCAAAAGACCTCATCATGTAGCCAGCATGGAGTTATTTTTAACCCTGTGTGCCAGTATGGCTGTGAAGAGATTTAATCTCTTGTATCTAAATTTTCAAGAAAAGTCTGTTAATAGATTACCGCTTGCTCAAGGTTGCTCAGGAGATAAGACAGGGCAGAAAACTACAGCAGAATTCTAGGGGTTTTTTACCTTAATGCTAATCTGAATATTTTTTGGAAGAAAAAAGGAGAACGCTATGTAGGAGTCCTGCCTATGGGAGATGGGAGTTCCTGACTGTGGGAAGCCCTTGCATCTCCTGCTCAGGAGAACAATTCAGTATGTTTCTAGAAATTCTAGAAACCAATGTCACATGTGCCAAGAGAGTGACCTCCAAAGTCTTGCATTAGTACACTTGGTAGACAGTGCTGAATGCTGGCTCCTGGCCCAGCCGGCTTTGCTCTGTCCTTTGCTAAGGCACATTTTAGCATTTTTTTTCCTTTCTTTGTAGACAACAGTATCATGAATGCTAAGGTATCTTAGTAGTTGTTTGCTTTAATGAGAGACAGTGAAACCAAGGCATGGCTGCACAGTGATGTCTTATTCTCAGGCCATATTAATACAGCAGTATCTTGAGAATATAATTTCTGTAGGTTTCCTTTAGTTGGAACAAGCCATATCTGTGTTCTTTAATAATCCATTGGGATTAGTAAAGAAAAAGACCACACGCCAGCAGCATAAAAATAATTTGAGATTTTTTTTTTACTTCAGTAGCTGTGAAAAACTTTGGGAAGAAGTCTGCTCAAAGTATTGGTAATCCTTGAATTTCAAGGACTGTTTTCATGCTAGTTCAGACAGTAATGACAGTAAAGAGAAGACAACTGGAACTGTATAAATGTGTGTTGAGATAGAGATAGATATGCACACATGTATATTTATTAAAGAAGAATTTGAAACATTGTTCTTTTATACATAGTGGAATTATTTAGTTCTTAGAATTTTTTATAGTATTTGCAAAGAACTCTGAAACAAATTTATAATTTTTTTTCAAAAAACATGTTCTAATGCTTCATGGAAGAAAAAGGGAGGTAACCACACAGAAATAGGAGTAATAAGCAGGTGTTGAATCTGGAAAGGTCTTGTGTGGTATAACTTGGTTTTGAGGGTCACCTGGCTTGGTTTCTTTGCATGTAAATGCAATAGATACTTCGAAGTTCTCTTTAGGGACTTAGAATGCAAGGTACTGATGAGTATCTCTTAAAACTACCGAGTCTGCGTCATATGAAAAGTTGCTTTTTTTTTCCCCGCCCCCAAACTGTTCAATACTATACAAATCAGTGCTTGCATATTTTTTTTTTCAGTCAGAAAGAATTGTGGGGCTTTTGAGCTTGATGAATTTGGCTTTCAATCTGCTGATATTTTCCAGTGGAGTAAGAGAAGCCTAGTGCGGGTGTTTGGTTAGATTTCATTGTTTTCATTCTTGTTTTTCCTGTCAACAAACATAGCTGATCTAGCCTATTGCACAAAGTTCATATTTCCTTACTGTGGAGTGAGTTCAATATTTAGCCTGGAAAATATTTTCTGAAGAAGTCATAGCTCAGGAATGCCACCTTTATTGTTAATGAAGTGCAAAAGTGTACAAGGAAAGAGTTGTGTTTCCAGTAGGTAACTTTAAACCTTTAGCTACCTTTGTATGAAAGTCCCATTCTTAGGGACATCAACTTATAGCAGGTCTGCAATTACCACCCCCTGAACTGGAATCTGATTATGCACTTCTCTTTAGGTCAATCCACTGTGAGTGTATGCATAAACTTCCTGTTCCTTCTTCCATCTCCCATTCATCCCCCAGTAGTTACAGCCAAGTTCTTATCTAAGCTTAGCATGATACTTGTATTTGGGAAGGTGGTCCTCATGGTATCTTACAGTACTGATTTCCAGCTATATTCACACAATTGTCTGCAATTGTATTCAAAATCTGTATTTTTTGAAGTGGTGAGAATTTGGAGCGAAGTGGAAGTTAGATGTTGTTATTAGTTGTTGTGGTTTATAAGGTCAGTCTCTTTTTTTAAGTTGTGAAACTTGAGCCTGGTTGTTCCTGGAAAATATGTAGAAGTGGATTCTGCTGTTCTGTACATCTGGTTTTGTTTTTTACCTGAAATTATACTGCAGTTGTCACTGTAACAACACAATGATTCTCTCTGGAGCAAAGTTCTCAATCTTGTGTAGTTCCTCACTCACTTATCGAAAATTTAATAATAAAGAATGCTCTGTGAGATCACCTTGGTAATGACACGACTTACAGCAGGCTTCAAAACATCTTCCAGTATTTTATTGAGAAACTTGCAAACATGGGGGCTTAGTATTTTTAATACCTGTAATGTTCATGTAGAACAGGCATTATAGGTCTTCTGCCTACTTTTTAATTGTTTGACTGTGATTTAGGCACTCACTCGAGTATGTTTGACATAATTAATTATACCCAGCTGCTAGCTGGGTATTGAATTATTATTTTGCATGTCATGGTTTCCTGTCTCCTCCTGCTTTCAAAATCGTTTCAGTAGACAATTTGTATGAATACAACTGTTACTTGTTTGGGCGCAGTGTTCAAGTCAAACACTTACAGCAAGATGTGGTTGGGTGGGACTAACTGGTATTCATAAGGCAAAGTGTAGACCATGAAGATTTTATAAATGGTTTATAATGCTAGAAGCAAGCATTTGTATGAAATACAAATCAACTTGCAGCATATCTGCCTTTTAACTTTGATATATGTTGACGTTGTGTGGAATAACTCACCTTTTTGATAACTAAACGAAGTATCTCTCTTCCTAAGACATAAGGAGGATACAAGAGAACAGAAATAAATTGTTCAGAGTTATAAAAACATTTGTCAGTATCATGAAAACATGTGCCCATGCAGCCAAAAAGGCAAACTGCATCCTGTACAGCAAGTACAGTACTGTGTAGCAAGACCATAGCCAGCAGGTCAAGAGAAGCAATTCTGCTGTTTTATATAGCACTTCCGAGACCTCATCTGGATACTCTCTCCGGGTTTGTGCCATTCTCTCTCACCCAGTAGAAGATAGACACTGATGTACTAGAGTGAGTGGTGTGGAAGGCCACCAAGATAGTCAGAGCTTTAAGAACGATGCTGTACAAGGAGAGGCTGAGGGGATCTGGACTTCTTCAGCCTGAAGAAGAAGAGGGGCTAAAGGAGGTCTTGTTGCTGTTTCTAGCACCCCAATGGGAGGGTAGAGTATAGAGAAGACTGAAGACTTCTCAGGGGTGCACAAAGGTGGGATGAGGGATAACAGACATGAGATGAAACATGGGCAATCCAAACTAGACATACGGAGGAAAAAACCCTTTCACTGGAAAGATAATCAAATATTAGAACAAATTGACCTGAGAGTATGTGGATGCTCCATCCTTGGGGATATTAAAAACTTGATTGGCCAAGTTCCTGAGCAGCCTGCTGTACTTGGACCAGTTTTGAGAAGGATGATGGACTAGATGACCTCCAGAGGCCCCTCCATGATACTGTGATAAGGCTGATAGTTATTTTGTGTGAGAAGCTGGGGAAAAAACCCCACACTCTGTGTAAATGATATGCAAGATTATACTATTAGTTTTATACTGTTACAGTGAAGATTTAAACACACAGTAGTAAAGATGTAAGCCAGAGCGAACAGAAACCAGTATAAACTTTTAAGCATAATTTTAAAAAAACACCTCAGTATTCAACTTCTGTAATTCCTACATCAATAAAACATTAATTTCTTCTCATGCTTAGGGAAGTAAGCAGGACTTCCTGTATCTTAAGTTATGGATTTCCTATTTTTGAAATATCTGTGCCTTGGTTGTGGTTGTTTTCTTCTGAAAATATACTACTGAAATAGTAAAAGTAGATTTCAGTGGCTTAAAATTGGTAAAAAAGCATGTATAATTTTGAAGTTATTACTAAAGAACAAGCTTCAGTTAAATTGAATTATGTAATCATTAAATACTGTGATAGTGTTATGTCTGTTACTTATTTCTTCTGCTATCTTCTCTTGTTTTTAACTTTTGTATTCTGGGAAAAGGCACAAACAGGGTTTTGGCTCAGAGCCATGCTATATTAATTGCAGAGACTCAGGTTAGGCAACAATCGTCCAGTTGGATCTGCTGACTGATAGGTTTGTATGAGTATCTCCTCTATGTTTTTGGTCAAAATCATTTAGGTTAATATAGATGTAGTATGTAAGCTAAGCATGACTTACTTTCACCAAAACAAATATGTAAAGGATGTCGTTAGACATTTGAGAGAAACAGCAGTGAATGGCTGGGGTCAGAAATTCCTCTTTGTTGGCACAAGATGGGTGTTTTTATGGCTCGAGTGAATTTGAAATGTGATAGGACACAACTTATGGGCAGAGAAGAGGCCCTCAGTCCAGAAAATTGTACTTGTCTGTTAAGATCATGACTGTCATTGCACTTTTCAGTTTTCCCGATACTTAAAGTACTTACAAACTTCCCTGCAAGCTGTAGGTACCAAAACTTCAGTGATTATTATAGTCAAGCAAATACTTCTGTTTGTTTTTTTTCCATTTATAAATAATTCAGTGGCCTCACACTTAAATTAATATGAACTTCTAAGACTAGTCATTCAGTCGTGTAAATTAGATGTCACTTGTGAATGCCCATCTATGGGAAACTTGCCTGAAGGCATTTTCTTTACAGACTGTTAAGGATGTTGGGCAGCATCAGCAAAGAACGTAGGCTGCAGTCTGAGGAGGCACATTCCCATAAAGCATCTGGGTTTTTTATTATTATTTTGATGTTATTTATATGAATGCATCGAGAAATAGTAAATGTTGAGGAATATTGTGTAACTTGTTCCTTGGTAGAATGAACCTTTGAGTAAAGTTACTACCTTAAAGTGGTCACTAGATGGCTTGCTAGCCTAGCATTTTCCTAAAATTTATACGGTTTAAATACCTATGAGTTCCTCTTGCTGCTGTTTTTTTCCATTTTTAAATCTAAGATGTTGTTTTAAACACCATTTTTATGTTTGCAAGGGAGTCTAGGTTTACTAATCCTACGAATTCTCTAAATGTCTGACTCAGTGTTGCTAGAAGTGTCTTTGAGCTCTTTACAAACTTATGAGGTAGGTTGTTGATAGGAACTGCATTGTGAAACCTTTGTCTTCTCCATTGTTTTGCCCATTGGTGGAACACTAAAACCAGGATACTTTTTGAGACCATTTTAATAAGGACATTTATTTTAAGCTTTTGATGGTTTGTAAAATTAGGACATTCTAGCATGGTAATGAACTGTGGTCCAGAGGAGAATCTTCTGTTAAGGAGCAAAATGTGTACTCTGTCATTATACTTTGCTTGAAAGTTCTGCTGTCCTTTACAGCAGGCAATATCTTTATTTGATTTTTGGCTTACTGCTGTGGTAGGAGTCTGCTGCAACTCTCTTGGGCTGCTCAGGCAGAGAAAATAGAAGTCAGGTTTTGCCTAACTTACTGTCTAATAAAATCAGCTAAGTGCTAGTATAATTTATTTTCCTTTTATTTCTGTTTGGAGATATGAATTATGTAACAGCCAGTGAGACGCACTATGTCTTTTTACTCCCACAGTTATCTCCCACTTGCTTTCATCATCCCACTCCCTTTGATTTACTTTCCATGGAGGTAGTGCCTAATGTCTGATAAATGCTTGGTTAAATGCTTTGGCAAACTTTGTGTTTAGTGCTAAAGGCATATCTGTTTACTCTGGGCTGCATATACTAGAAAAGATAATTTTTTAATTCTTGTCATGGGTCTGGATATGCTTTGCTGTAATGGTGAGCTTTTTTTCTGAAAAAGTAAAGCATTACTTTACAATAGTTTCCAAAACTCTGCAAAGCCTGTTTTAAAAAGAACTGTCAGCTGCTTTTCACTGACTTTTTTGCTACTGAATATCACTGGAATATTTGAGTGGCTTTTGACATTTCACACTATCCATTGTCAGAGGAGACTCTTTAGACGTTTATGATGATGGCCTTCTCCCTTTTTTTAGTTATGTTTTTATCCTTATATTTGTATCTTATGAAAAGTTTAAGGTCTTGAGCATCATGGAGTGAGAATGTCTTGTTTAAAATGCATGGAGGACGAATTTTTTTTTCCAATTAAAAATTGCTGTTCTGTAGTATTCTGGTTATAAAACTAAATTTCAGTTCATTGCATATATGCACAGATTGCCTCATTTAAATGTTCTAAGTGTTAGTATATAGATTAGGACACTGGTGTTATGTTATTAGCTGTAGGTAATACATTTATACTTCTGTATTAATCACTTTTAGTTGAGAAAGAGGTTTTTTTTTTACCTTTGTTTGCACTTCTAATGCATGTTCTGTAGTTGAATGACTTTAAATTTACAAATGCTCAGTCTCTAAAACTCCGTTTTACTTCTTCAGCAAGTATAAAAGCATAGAGTCTTTCTTTCTGCTGTAGATA
Organism: Steatornis caripensis; assembly: GCA_013398225.1. Lineage (NCBI taxonomy): Eukaryota > Metazoa > Chordata > Aves > Caprimulgiformes > Steatornithidae > Steatornis > Steatornis caripensis. The sequence continues at coordinate 95,729 of VZSC01000059.1, read as the reverse complement.
ATGTAGGCATTAATAAGTCAGAAAAACTGCACTTAAATATTTACTAGGTAAATGTTATATGGGGTACTTAAGGTTTAGAAAAAAATCTCTTGTCAGAATGTTTCCCTTCAGTTGCTTAAGCCAGCAGCTTGGCTAGCAGTATATCGTAATCTTGGAACAGCGATGGGTTTTAAATAAGTAAAAATTGCTTAATGAATAAACTCTTTCTACAGAGTAGTGCAACATTAGAATTTGACTTCTTGACAACGTGCTCAGTGTCCCAAAAAGCATTCTGAGCAAACATTAAGTTCTGTTTATTCCTTTTATACAGGACATTGTACCAGTGGATGCCTCTTATGAGGTGAAAGAGCTTTATGTACCAGAAAACAAGCTACAGTTGGCAAAAACTGATGCTGAGTCTCTGTTAACCTTGGAAATAAATAAGGTATTGTGCGTTCAGTTGTCTCATTGCTGAAGTTGAAAGACAGTCTAATCTGTTGCTCAGTGGAAGTGGATATAGTTGAAATACCTGTACTGGTTTCGGAATGTATCTCGATATATTTTTTCCCCTCTTTTCTTGAGAGAAATCATAGTAGCTATGTTTTCTTTGATCACTTACTAGGGGTAACAGTTGGATCTTTGTAATTTCATAAATAATTTCTGGTATAGTGTTACTTAGTTTATCCCAAGACTGGAGATTAAGTTTACAGTGACTTCCTCCTTCATCTCCCCTCCACTGCAGTCCACGGACTAAACTGTGCCTGGCATGTCTTGTATGAATAGTTATTTCTAGAAGAATTACACTTTTTTTTAGTTTACTTACACAAACTATTTTATTTTGAATTGTAATGACCTGGAAGTATGAAGGAAATCAGTTACTGCTTCTCGATTCTCCTTGTTGGTAACCTTCAGCTGAATGGTAGTAACCTTATATACCAGGCTCAAACAGTTACAAACTTAAGTCTGATCTAGGAGCTGAGTAAGCTCAGAGTGAGTAACTTGACTTTAAAGGATTGAGATGACATAATAAGCACTGAATTAAGTAGTTTTAAAATTTGCCTAGCCTTCTACTACTAACAAATTTTAATACTTCCTTTCACTGCATCTTACTAGAGTCCTCTCACATATGTGTCTGTAAAACTATTTCCTTTGATGAGGAATAAAGACCAAAGATCACCATCATTAAATGTCTGTAGTGTCCTCTTCTAAATTGCTCCCTATCTGGAAAAACAAATCCTTTCCCTTTCTACCCCCAACGAGTGGTTTATTAAATACCATGCAAGTATGTAAAGTAAGGTTGGGAAGAAAATGTCTGTTGTACTTGCCTCAGCATAAATTAAACAGTGTCATAAAATTAGTTATGCTCTTTGCAAAAGAGACTTGCACAAGCAAAGCCTGTCTTTGACCAAGTCTTAGTAATGCACATGCAGAGGCCACACACTAAGTCATAGTGTGACTGTTTAAGTGCTAAGGAGGGAAATTCCCTGTAAGCTGATACCTCTTAAACTAAAATAAGTACTAGTCCCAAGATAATTTTACTTCTGGATTGTCTCACTAGTTTCTGCAATAAAAATGTTCTTTCTAATCTGTTTTAAGATTAGATCTCCCCCATAATTCTGATATTTTTGTACTAACTGTATGTGTTGTTTTTCTTTTTTTTCTTTGTTATCTTGCTTTGTTAAAAAATAAATGCAAGTGGGACTCTCTAATTTTATTAAGCTGAACTTTATCAAACATTTACAAATAATGTTTGTTGTTGTGGCCTTTCTGTTTTGTTTGTTGGTTTGTTTTTTAATACATGGAAATTTGATCTAGTGTAAGGACTTGAAAGTAGCCAAAAATATGAACAGTGAGGAACAAGTTGTTCTTTTTTTCTTACTTGCAGAAACTTTCAGTTCTTTGTCATTAAAAACTGCAATACTGAGAAATCTTCAATTTATACTATCCTGCATGTTATGAGTAAATCATGACCTGTTATGATTAATACCTGATGTCAGTCATTAAGCAATAACTTTTATCTGCTCTAAGTCTATTTCTCTGGTTCTTTACAAGGTGGATATGCAGTGGGTGCAAGTGCTAGCAGAAGGTTGGGCAACACCCCTGAATGGCTTCATGAGAGAGAGAGAATACCTACAGTGCCTTCACTTTGACTGTCTCCTGGATGGTAGGGTAAACCTTACCTTTTGTAAAACTGAGCAAATTAATCCTGCTTCTAAAATATTGTTGATGCTTTACTTCTGAGTGGTGGTGTGGTAACAAGTTATCAGGCTTGTGCACAACCTGGGGTAAGAGAATAGGGTGTTATAATAATCAGTTTTAAACTTGATGGTTTTATTCTTTTTATATCTACCATTGTGTTATAGTTTTAATGTCCTGTCTTTTTGCCTTTATAAATTATATTTTTCAAATGTTTTCATTTTTGAAAAACATTTAAACCTAAAATCATATTTCTAATTTGTTTGAATAAATTGATTTTAGAATTCAGAATTGCAATTTAATTGCTGTTTAGCTCTGTATGCCAAAATATTTGTTCCATAATAGTAATGGAGGAAAGGACAACAAAGTGACTTGAATGCTGGAGCTTTTGAAAGTATGAAATCAGGATTTGAGGAAGTGGCTTGAGTATGGACAATTGTCACATGTAACTGAATTACTATGACTTAGTAATTATCCTGTAATGATTTAAACAAATATATTTTATTTTGCATTACCAATTGGCTAAGAGCAAGCATTAGTTAAGGTAGTCAACAAGTGATAACGTCCTCAGATTCTGGAATTTGATTGTGAGCCTCTGTCAGTTTTCATTTATTCCTCTATGAAGGCTCTGTTTTACTTCAGCCTTGTAGGTTTTTTTGCACTCTACATCAAAGACGGATAGTAAAAATTCCTGTCTCTCCACTTCCTTCAGCATTACTCTACTCTTGCTGGAGACAAAAATAGAGGAAAAAAAAACCCCCACCTCACTTGACTTTCGGTTCTATGATCCAGACGTGTGCTGTCCCTCTTACATTTTCTAGTTCCCTTTTCTATCGGTCTTTCGGATACTATCCTAGGCAACATAAAGCCATTCTGTTATTTTGGACTATCTAAAGTTTGCAGTATCATTTTTGACTGCTAGTTTTGTTTTCATTTCTTTTGCCTTCTGTGTGTCCATCCAGGTGAAATGTACTCTGCAGATGGCATGCTATGTGTTCACCTGCTAAAATGGCTTGTAGCTCCTTATTCTGCCCTGTAGTCTTCCGTAAATCAAAACTCTTTGTAAGGCTTTTAAGATCTTGTATAGGTGAATGTTTTAGATACGGCAATTGTTTTTAGTACTTCATGTATGCTGCAAAAATTGTGTAATGAAAAATAACAAATAACTTATAGATGAAAACAATTATCAGTCCTAAGCTTGAATAAAAATCATGTTCTCCTAGATGCTACTGTATTTGCATATGAGAATCTTTTTAAAAAGATGTGAACGCCTTAAAGCTGCTTTGCTACTTGAAGCAGTGGCAGTGGTTAAGTCAAAACAACATCATGAAAGATTCCTCCCCGCTTGATATGTTAGTTCTGGAGCCTCACAGCAGCAGTCATTTTCCAGGGGTTTGATTTTAAAGTGAGGGAAATTGTTTAATACCTGCAATGCATCTCGTTCTTTGGGCTCTAAATGCAATGTTCATACTCACTGACTTCTACATTATGGAGACCAGTGCAGGTGTGTCAGTATTCTCACTTTAAAGCTTAAGTTATCTGAAGTAGTGTCAAGCTGAGACTGTGCTTATCTGTGACTTAACAAACTCACTCCACTACCTTGCCTCAGTTTCTCATTTGTACAGTGGCTGAAGACAGGTGTCAAAGACATTATATATTTGTTGTTGGCCATTAAGAAAATTTTAATAATCAACAGGTTTGAGATCTCTTCCTAATTTGAAACACTTATTTACTTATTAGCAAAGCAAAATGATTTTTTTAAATTATCAAATTAGAGGTGGCAAATCACCTTCTGTTGCCAACCTCAATTTTATGACCTAGTTGCTTTGAAAATAACTCTGGCCATGAAGACTGAACTTAAGAGATGCACAGCATGCTTTTCATTTTGCATTATGAAGGAAAGGGGGGCCTATTTTGCTGTTAAGTTTTTCATCCAGCTTCATAATTTTTAACTTCCTAGCACACTTAAGGTAAAATTGAGAGATTATAAAAAAGTATTGTTCAAATAATGGGGAAATTGGCCTTATTTATAGTCTTGGCCCCACTAAAGCCAATAGCAAAACTCACATCAGCTTCAAGGGGCCCATGACTTTTCTCCTGGAGACCACCCAAAAGTTTTTCACTCTTTCGACAAGTATATGCTCATTAGAATTCAAGCCTTTGTATGTGACTTACAGTATTTACTCCAGTGGGTTTCTCAAATCTCACTCTTGTAGTCAAGAAAAACAAGACTTCTAGTATCTAGCAGTGAAATAAGTGCTTAAAAATGAGGACCAGACATAACCTTAAAATTCAGATATGTTGAAGCAAAGTAGCTTTCAGCTAAACAAACTATGCAAACTGTCCACCTGACTCAACAGTATTTTCTGAAATAAATATGCTTGAATCTGAATACAGTTTTAAGTAAACAGCAAAATCACATTTTGAAATAGTTTAATTATATATGCTAACTGCTTGGGTACATTTGGCTGCTCCTATCATATTGAATGTTTCTTATGGACGGAAGTATGGCTACTGAGAATGCTTTTTCTTTTTTATTATTTCTTTATTATCCACTCCAGTAGCAGTCTTGCCTAGTATTTTAGATGATCTGTTTAAAAATGTCAGTTGTGTATTTCTGCTTACTATATAGCTTCTTGGACAAGATACTAATTTGAGATCCCAAAAAGTAGTATCCTCACAGTGTAAATACTTTTGTGCAGCTATAAGTACTTGCTATTTTCAGTACTGTGTTTGCTTTTTCTCAAACCTCAGTGCTTGGACATTTTCGTAGCACACGTATCTTATGCAAGAGTTTATTCTAAAAGTTGCTTTTAACCCCTGTTAAAATCAATACTTGAGCTAGATGTTGTGTGATACATTTACAGCCTGGACTGTAACTTGATAGGAGGGTAGCTTTTCATAACATCATTGATGACTATACTAAGTATAAGGGCTTTTTTTTTTCCACTCTGCAGGGGGAGTTATTAATCTGTCAGTGCCTATAGTGTTAACGGCTACTCAAGAAGACAAAGAAAGACTGGACGGATGTACAGCAATTGCACTGGTTTATGAAGGTCGCCGTGTGGCAATTCTCCGCAATCCTGAATTCTATGAGCACAGGAAAGAGGAACGCTGTGCTAGGCAATGGGGAACAACATGCAAGGAACATCCGTATATCAAGGTGTGTGTTTGAAAGTTGAAAATCTAGTCCTATTAGCTGTACTGTTTGTGGGGCTGCAAATTAAGTGAAGCTGATCTCTGTGACTGATGTATTTCGACAGCAAAACTACTTTGAGAACTGATTAAAACATTTGAGCAGAAACGAAGGTAATTTTTTTTCTATGCAACTGTTCAATTGTCTGCACTTAGTGTGAAAATCTAATGTCAGTATGTACACATGAAATGAATTTAGAATGTACGGTAGAATCTGTGCTACAGAAGAGAGAACTTTGCCCTCAAGTGTGCCTAGGAAATGCATTCTTGTGTGTAGCCAGATGGATCATCAAAGCTCCTTGATCAGCAGATATATGCATTGTGAAGGCAAGAAAACTTCTATTCTGACTGCATGTGGAGCATGTGAGAACTGCCTTGTTTAGATGCTTTTGAAATAGACCCTGTTTCTGGAGAGTTCATAATTTAACTCTCTGGGGAGTTATTTCCCATCCATTGTGTTCAGTATGTTTTATTATCTTGTTCAGTATCTTTATTATCTTGTCACAATGCTGTGTTTCATTTTGCAAACTGATGTAAATGTTGCATCTTCACTCTGCAGAGCCAAAATAGGGTTTTTTTCCCCATTTGTCTCTATAGTATCTTTTTGTTTACAACTATGTCTTAAAATCAGATGAAAAGAAATTAAACAAATCAAACCTCAAATTATGAGCTTACTCTTAAAAAGGAAAGCCGTTGTATTCTAAAGGTATCTGTATGACTAATAGTTATACATATGTGAAAACTATGGACTTTTTGACTTCTTTATTTATGTGTAATCAGTTATTTTATTAATGTGTAATGACATCCTTTTACTGACTGAATTTGTGTTCAGGAGTCTGTCTGAAAAAGGACACCTCCTTTTGCATACAAGTAAGAGTATTCTCGAAGATTTTCAAAGCCCTTGGTGTGTTCTGTGTTGATGAAAATAAGATTACCCCTTTATTGAAAACTTAACACAGATTTAAGAAATTCTAAGAAGATCTAATACAGGCAAGATTTGAATGACTTGTTCTCATAGTTTCAGCCATGACATTCTCTAGGTACATTGGACTAGATGATCTCCAGAGGTCCCTTTCAACCCCTACGATTCTGTGATTGCTAACCTGAAGTAGAAAACGAGGGACAATGTTCTTATGCCTGTACTGGGGTGTATAGTGGTATTATGACAGCATGTGAATGTGTGCATAGTAGTAGTATGACAGCATACGAATCCGGTAGCCCTTCTAAATTAATCAGAAATCTTTGGGTGCCTGAGAGTTACTGTAGTGCAGAGTTTTCTCGTCTTCATATCTTTATCACACCGTCCCCCCCACCTTGGTAAGATGTCTGGCATTTTCTTTGGGAAGGGGGTGGTAACTGTAGCACCACTTAATTCCAGCAGGTCTTCTATCTCGAAGCAAAAATAAACTGAAGAATCCACACTTAATTTTAACGTCTTGGCTTGTGGGTTTAGTATGTAATGTCTTATGTCAACACTTGTTGTCATCTTCAATAAGGCTAAAAAATTATTAGAAATGCATATGAAACTTGAAAGTTTTTTGTGGTTCCATCTTCAAAAGCAAATGCATTCTCAGAAAAGACAATTACTGAGTGATTTCTGTGTCTGTTGCTAGAGTACATTAAGCAGCTTGCCATGTTTATTTTTTGATTAAGGGTGAGGTGATTTTTGAAGATATCGAAAGAATTCCAGTGAGTGAATGATATGTTCGTTGTCTTGGTAAAGTGCTACTGTGAAACAAATCCAAAAACTATCCTACTTCAAAGATTCTGATTTTATTCATAAGTTAAAGTCAGTGAGTAGTTAATCAGAACTGTTTTATTTGTTACTTTATGGCTGACCAGAATCATGTAAACTGCAGGGTGATACTGCAACTACATTTGCTTCGACCAACAACTATAAAGTGTGCGACTAATATGTTAGGCTTTCCAGCCACTATCTCTTTTGGTCATGTAATAATGTTGGTTAAGAATACTGACTGCTTGCATTTCTATGTGTTAAAAGCATCCTTTATTTTGAAAGAAAGGCATATACCTACTGAAGATTTGTGCATCTCTCCTGCACCATAGTATATAACATGTCTGGACTATGTTCCAGTGATTTCTTTTTTTTTTTTTTAAAGCATTGATGATTGACTTGAGACTGTCAAACAGAACTAACCCATTACTCTTCCCTTGGTAAAGATGTGCCCCCACTGGAATTCTCTAGATGCTCAGGACAAGCTGACAACCAATCCTAACAACGATTTTTTTCTTTCTTTTCTTAGATGGTTATGGAGCAAGGGAACTGGCTTGTAGGTGGAGATCTACAGGTCCTTGATCGTATTTATTGGAAGGATGGACTTGATCAATACCGTCTCACTCCAGCTGAACTAAGGCAGAAATTCAAGGAAATGAATGCTGGTGAGTAAATTGTTCTGTTTCTTCCTGCGAAGATTTGTCCAAATGCCCGCTGCCTCCATACCACAGGGGCTAGCATTGTTTCAAGGACGAAGATTCTGAATGCTCTCTTAGGTAGCATTCTTTTTGCCTTTTACTGGTATTAATTTTTATGATCTCAGGTATTGCATTACCTAAACACACAAGAGAAGCTGGCAATGCCTGAGGTTCTGGATTTTATCTTTCCGTGCACATTAGACACTTTACTAATGCAAGAAAAGATAATGCTAAAATGTGGTAGAACATGATTTAAAAATTATCAAGTTCGGCTAAAACCGCGGAGATATGGTTGATTGCTGAGCTTTTGTGTTCTTCTATTTTTAAGTCTGTTCCATACTGCTTCTGAGGAGCAAAGTTTATGACAGTAATGCAATTAGACTGATGCGAGTGGAATGTATCGCAGTTAAAAATTGTGAGCTAACTGCTAGGTTTACATTGCAGAAGAAACAAAGCAGTTTTGCTTGCTAAAGCAGTTGTGTTAGGCAGACAAATAAGAGGCTGTGTAATGTCATAAAACAGATAACAATCAAACATACGGCCTTCATTGTGGCAGTGACTGGCAGGCAGCTGTTAAGCACTTCTAAGTGTGAGGGAAGAGATTAACATCAAGAATGCAAATTGAGATTGGTCCTGAGCTCCTTTCTTTTTGGTGTGGTCAGTATTTCCAAGATCTGTAGATCTGAGATATCAGTCTTTGTTTTAGCTACTCCCTAAACAAATATATTTGATACCTGAAAAAAACCTGTTCTCTAGATTTCATTGGTTTCTTATCGCGAAATCTCTGTTATGGTGATTTTGCTGTCTTGCAGGCTACCTTAGTTCATCTTAATTTGCATAAGGGAGAAATCCTGGTTGTGTCAGGGTTGGTTGTTTGAAGGTTTTGTAGTACTTTGGAATAGCAGTTAGCCTTGCTTTATTCTTACTGTGCGTAAAATCTACTAAGCCGTTTAGGTGAAGGAAACTTAATAAGGCACATTAAATCCCTTTTTATTTGTTTGTTGCAAACATCTATTTGTTCTCCTGGAGACTTTAAGACAGGTAGGATAGTCTGATTTCCTCTTAGAATTTAACTTTATGTTATATGCTCGTGCAAGTGAAAAGCCCAAAGAGGGGATTATAGCTATTGGAGAAAATAGAGTAATTCTGTGAAAACCTGATAAAATAACTTGCTTTCCTTTTATCTTTTGCCTGTTTTTTTTCTTCGTAGATGCTGTCTTTGCATTCCAGTTACGCAACCCAGTGCACAATGGACATGCTCTTTTAATGCAGGATACTCATAAGCAGCTTTTGGAACGTGGCTACCGACGCCCAGTTTTACTTTTGCATCCACTTGGAGGCTGGACAAAGGAGGATGACGTTCCTCTCATGTGGCGCATGAAGCAGCATGCTGCAGTACTGGAGGAGAAAATCTTGAATCCAGAAACAACAGTGGTGGCTATATTCCCTTCCCCCATGATGTATGCTGGACCAACTGAGGTAAATACATCAAAAGTTTAAAACAAAACAAAACCTCTTTGATAATGCACTAAAGTATTTTGTGCTATGCCTGATGTTTGTGCATTGTGGGGTTTTTAATGGAGAGAGGAGACTTATTTTCCTCGGGAAACTAGATTGTAAAGGCCCCTTCTGTCATCAACCAAAACATTCTTCTATGAAGATGTTTCTATATTAGAGGATTTTGCTGGAAATGGTGGGAGACAGTACTGGGTTTATGTGCTCTTTTCTTTACAGTTATAAGGGTATGAGAACGAATTAATCCTTCCTTCTGTTTTACAGTCTTTTTCAGAAGGAATTATAACATCTGTTAACATACCAAATAGTTGTCCTGAATGTTAAGATACTTAAGTTTTATGACTGCTAAGCAAAGGTTTGTGTGTTGGACGGCTATAAACAACTTAAGGGGAAAAAAAAAAAAAAGGAGCTTTGCTTATTTTCTGGCAAACTTAATTCAGAGAGAATTGTTTCAAGGCTTTTGTATGAAATAATTCTTTGGCAACACATTATTTAGAAGCCAGGTCTTGGGTTGGAATCCCTAGAGGTTTGTGGGAATCAACAGAGAGAATAAATGCTCTCATTTGAGAGTAATTTCTTTAGGCAATGTTGGTTCTCCATCTCATATTTTTTTTTTTTAATCCCCCCTTCCATGAGTCACAGGAAGTTCAAATGCTGACCAGGCTTAAGAGTACTCTGTGGTAGCTTTTTGACAGATAGGAAATCTCACCAGTGGAATTAAATTAGACAGATGTAACTTATTTTCTGCTGGCCAGTTGACTGATCAAACAGCTTGCATTACCTTTCAGTCCCGAGAAAAAACAGTAGTCTAGATCTAGTTGAGGCATGTGAGTTACTGAAGGGAATCTTGTACTGTTCCCTGTAGACCTTTTGTGAGAATTAACAGAACAGGACAAGGGGCAATGGGCACAAACTGGAGCACAGGCAGTTCCACCTGAACGTGAGGAAGAACTTTTTTACTATGAGGGTGACAGAGCACTGGCACAGGCTACCCAGGCTGGTCATGGAGTCTCCTTCTCTGGAGAGATTCAAAACCTGCCTTGACGCATTCCTGTGCACCCTGCTCTGGGGGCACCTGCTTTAGCAGGGGGGTTGGACTGGATGGTCTCCTGAGATCCCTTCCAACGCTCACCATTCTGTGATTCTACTTCATACTTGTATTCATGAACATGTGAGAAGGAACAAAATCCACAATCCTTATTCTGAATAGAATAAGAGTTTTCTCTTAACCTTATAGTGTTTCCAGTGACCTCGGAGTACAGCCTGACAAGACGTTTGTAGCCAAGTAATAAAAGAGACTCTTCCGTTAATAATTTTCCATAGGTCATTTAAAAGACAGTGGTATCAGATTTGTTTCTGTAGCACAAGTGCTTAATAGACCAACAAGCAGCTGTTAGTATGGTTATCTGTAGGATGGCTGTGGCCTTCCAGTCTTTAAGATTTTAATGGACATGTCTCATATTTTTAACATTCCTGATAATTACCTTTGAAGAAAAGAAACAGTTTTGTAAGGGTAAATTCAGTATCAAAATGCAATAAATTCACCTGATTAGAAAAGTAAATATGTTATGAAGCAGTATGGATGTATACAAATGGGAAAGAGCTGCTAGTTTTATGTCTCAAACGTGATTTAACGTTGCTCTATATTGTCTTAGTCAAATAGCTTTGCTTATTCAAAAATGTTCTTACTTGCTGTTGCCCAAATGACAATGTGAAACTTACATTTCTCAACTGTGCTAGAATGGTTTCATGCTGCTAGCTATTGTGGTATGCTGGAATTTCTTGTGTATGGCCCACTCTGTGCTTGTAACATAAATATTAAAATTATTAGCATAGCTATCAGCATCCAGATGCTTTCATAGCACCCTATATGCTTGAATAGCAGTAGAATCTGTGATGTGTAATGTCTGGCTCTGATCAAAATGAAAACTTATACCAATGGTGCCCTCATAACTTGTGACTGGTTCCTAATTTCGTTATCTGTCTACTGATTTACAGAACCCTGTCCATATTGGCTGCAAAACTTCCTCCTTCAACTATTTCTATAGCAATTAGTTAAAGAACTAATGTGGAACTAGCAGTTACTACTTTGAGAAACCACTTTTGAGCTTCTTGCTGAAAGCTTCTTGACATATAACAGCATGCACAGTTTCTGAAATATGAAACACTGATTTTGTTTTATGTAAAGATTTGCAGTAAGCAGATGCAGATTTTCTTTTCTAATGGAAGGAAAATTTATCCATCACATTATCGATTTACTACAAGGTAGTGGCAGCAACTTCTGTCTATGTTCTGTGGGCTTTCCTTTTTTCGCTTTGGTGCTTGACATGTTTTGATTCAACCTGCGAAGCTATTTTACACGGTGTAGTTACTGGGTATGCCCTTTAGTTTTGCATGGATACGTTGTATGACAATTTTTTTAGGAGAATACTTCCCAGTATGAGAACATATTGACTTTTCCTAAAGTGGTATGTCTTTGTTACCTGAAGTGATGTATGTAATTGTTTTACTTTTCCTTGTACTGTACACCTAAATTTTCTATTGAAGATATTACATATGAAAATTAAGAAAATTCACCAACAGTCCTATAATATAAGTCTAAAAACTATCATAAGTGCAACATTTCTAGCAATCTAAGATCTAGTAAATACTGCAAAGTCTTTGGGAGAAAAAGAATCCTCTCACAGTATTTGAGAGAGAGATACATTTCTAAATAATTTGAAAGCATTTGTTTTGTTGTAGGGTATGGATGATTGAATAGTCTGTGTGCAGAATTTTCTTTGAAGTATCTTTTTTGTTTTTAAACTTCAGTAGAAACTGAGCTATATGGAAAAAAGTAAAAATCAAGTTGTTACTTATGAAACCACTCATTTTGAAATGTGCAGTGAAGTAATGTGGGAAAGCTGTTTGTCAATATTTACAATACTTCAAATATTGAAGGGAATTGGTGCATCCAAGCAAAAATTCAGTAAAGCTAAAGTTTCTGATTTTGACATTAGTTCCTCCTCAGTTCACATAGATGTATTAGAATCAAATTATTTCAAAGTGATCAGAGAAAAGTGACTAAATATTTACCAAAGCTAGAGGTGCTTTATCAGTTTTCATCTTGGAAGCTTGTAGTATAAATAGGCAGTCTTAGTGCTCTGAAAGCCTATTCCAAGCATTCATGTGCAGTATGTACCTAGTATATATGTTCTTTGGGTCTTAATATTGACACAAACTATCCCTTAAAGTCCTGCCTCAGACAACATCCTTGCCACATGCACCAGGTGAAAATGCTGAGCAAAGGTAACTTTTTTTTTAGTGTGTAGATAGGTTGATTAGATCACTTGTGAACCCTGTGTTTAAGTAGCCTATCTTGTCTTTCTTCTGATGAGATGTTTAGCAGCTATCTGCTGGTCAGGTTGTCTTTTTAGAGAAATTACTGTGATTAAAATAGATCAATATATGGCTAGATCCCACTAAGCTTCCCAAAGCAGTTGTTTTTGCCTTAATCTTTTTATATAAAAGGAAGGGGATGGAGAGTGACAACATCAGGAAGAACTGAGCTAAGAAATGTATGAGCTCCATCTTTCCTGCCCTGATGATACTGTTCCAAACACCGTGCTAAAGGAACTTCTGAATGTGCCAGTGAAATAGCTGCAAGATTGGTGGCAATTCACATAATTGATTTTCTTTTGTTGTGGCTCCATAGTAAAAATCATGTCTGATTAGAGAAAAAGTGGTACACAGTGCATGCACATTTTAAGGGCTATGTTTTGACTGTTTTCTTCTCTTAACTGTTTTTCCCTGTCTCTCTTCTAGGTTCAGTGGCACTGCAGATCGCGGATGGTTGCAGGAGCTAACTTCTACATTGTAGGGCGAGATCCAGCAGGGATGCCACACCCTGACACTGGGAAAGATCTGTATGAACCAACCCATGGTGCCAAAGTGTTGACAATGGCTCCAGGCCTCCGAGCACTGGAAATTGTACCCTTCAGAGTTGCAGCTTATAATAAGAAAAAGAAGTGCATGGATTATTATGACTCTGATCAGTAAGTTGTATTTTCATTTTAAGACTTTTTGAGCAATAGCTGCCTTTTACCCCCTGTCCACATAAAAAAATGTTTTTAACTAAATTCATATTGCTCAAAGATGGCAGCGTTTAGATGTGGTTTTAGATCATGAATGCAACTTGACTTCAGCATCATTTGGGTGTGGTTTCACAGCACAACTAACCTGATCCAACTTTAGCTGCCCTTTTCCTCCCAGGTATTGGAGTTTATCTAATTCTGGAATGTGTTGGCACAGATTACTATATCCACAGAAAAGTATTACTATTTATTATAATGGTAAGATTAGCTTTCTGCTGGTCTGTCTTTCTAAATATGCTTCTCAGGTGTCAGGTATGCATCAGATATGATGGAAGAGGAACAATCATAGAATCATAGAATGGTAGGGGTTGGAAGGGACCTCTAGAGATCATCTAGTCCAACCCCCCTGCTAAAGCAGGTTAGCCTAGAGCAGGTTGCACAGGAATGCATCCAGGCGGGTTTTGAATATCTCCAGAGAAGGAGACTCCACAACCTCTCTGGGCAGCCTGTTCCAGTGCTCTGTTACCCTCACAATGAAAGAGTGCAGCAGAGAGAAGATAGTGGACAAGAGAGGCTGACAAGTAGCTATTTGTTCTGTTTAACAATAGCGCAAAATGATGCCCTAAGTCCATCGTATGTCCCAGGTTTTCAGCTGATTGTCTTTTTTTTTTTAAAATTGAGTTACAGGACGATAATTTCACCTTCTGCATGTTACGATATTATTTTTCACTTAGGTGGCGTAGGGGAGTCCAAAACTCACCGTATGTGTTGCTGCGGTGCCAACGAGTTGGACTGGGAAGATGACCTGTCATTTTAGTTTAAACTTCTTTGTTCAGATTATTGAACTGTACTTTTGTTTTACATCAAACTACAGTTGAAGTTAGTACTGAAATACAAACTGTCGAGCAAGACGTTCTTCTAAAAAAAGTTCTATGTTTTATATTCTGACTATTTCCTGCTGCTTCTAACTGAAGAAGTATGTCTATACAACAGAGTTCATCTTTGAAAGCATAAACTCAGCATGAGGTGGATTGGTCTGTGAAAATGAACCCATCTCTTACCTTTTGTTTTTCAGCTGCTTGTGCTGCAGTTATACTGAGTCTAAAAGTCTCCAAGGATGTCACTATTGCTTGTGACAATCAACCAACAAGTTTTATTTGGCAGCTTCTTTCTTAGCATGAATTATGTTTATTAGCAGGTAGTGTGCTGACTTAACCTTGATTGAAAGTTATGCAACTGCTTTATATTTCAGCAGTGAATTTCAAGCACCTGAATTAGTCTGCTTTTATTTTTAAAAGCTGCAAGTGTTATCATCTCTTACATAACTAAATATAACTTTTTGATACGTTCTTCTGTTGTTTGGAAACATAAGCAGCTATTGAAACCTGACAAGAATTAAAATAGTTTCACTGTGTATTGCTCTGTGACATCCATATGTGTTTAGAAATTTGATGATTTGCCACATTGCAGATGTTCTAAATTGAAGCTAATCAGGGAGACTTATTTAGCAGTGGTGGTTTGCTGATGTTGTTCTTCCTCCTTCCTCCCATATAGACACCATTCCAGCGTAAGGTTCTCCTTAGTGTTGTGAAGCTTCTTTTTGGATGTCAATGCAGCAGGTTTTTTTTTTTTTTCCTTAAGTGAAGCTGTGGACTGCAGCATTAGATCAGACCTATGCCCTGATACACGTGGTATTTTCATTAGGAGGAATAAAATCAGAGGGAAGGATACTCCTAGAATATATGACTTGAAAGTATTTTCCTAATCTTAATGCCTCTTAGCTAGCTGTTGAACACTTCACTATCTTTGTGCCTCTCATTATTTGAGATGCATCTAGAAGTCTTCGTTGCTGTGCACAGTAGCTAGATTGTGATGTAAATACTGTTAGTTTTATGCAAACTTGTATACTTTATAACGTAAGTTTCAAAGGCTATTGTAGTAGATACTATGGGTATTTGTCCTGTTTGTTGTCCAAGTAATTCAACAAGTTTTAGAAGATAATTACACAAAGATTAAAGTGAAAGAGTTATACTGGTGTATCACTTCTGAGTAAGTTGGAATAGAAGGGAAGTAGCAATGTGAGAAGCCAGAATTCCCATTGTATGGAATAGAAAGTCTTTGTAGAAGAATATTGATCATTGATGCTGTGTTCTTAGCAGGATAGATTTGATTTAGATCAAGGGGAGTAAAATTGTACTTCTGTCATTAACCAGAGTAAATGATAAAAAAAATCTCTGTGGTAACAGGATTTGCCTTTTGTCACAAACTGCATTATGCACACCCTGTTACCCTTTTGTCAGGTCTGTGAGGGCTCTTTGGTTTAAGGCATTTTTTTTTCTGTTTGTCACTGTCTTGGAAAAAAGACCATGCTGCTCTTAGTGTGCAGTTTTTCCCTGCTGCTGCCAGAATGTAAAGACCGTTCGTCTTGTCCTTCCCTAGATACTGTTTGTAAACTACAGAGTGGACTGGAGTGTGGCAACAATCCTCTAGATGGCAATGCGGGCACATGCAGACTCCCTGAAGAGAGCGCCATTATTGCTCCTGCTTGCCACAGACAGAGCACTGTGGTAGGCTCCAGACAGTTAGAGCTTGGGTGGGTACAGCTGGCTGCATTTCAAGATAGTCTGTGTAATGCAGAAAACGTGGCAGAGTCCTGGAGCATGTGGTGTTTGACTCTAAGGAGGATGGCAGGGAACAGAAGATTGTCTGGAAATAGGAGAGGATCAGTACTGGTGGAAGACCCTTGGGTGTGAAATAGTGATATTAGTGGAAATCTTTCCCGAGCTCACCATTTACCTGGTGAAAAACACAGTATGAAAATGTGGGGAAGAGGGTTGTATGCATGGAAGCATTGCTTTTACTTGTTCGGGAAATCAGTAACTATTGCACCTTTCTCAGTTCTTTGAGTCTTGGAGACTTGACAGCCAACTAGGCAATTCAAGAATTTGCATCACTAATGGATGCATGGAAGGTTATGCACCCTTGGACTGCTGGAAGTAGTTATTCTCTCCACAAGTGGTCATCTCCTATTCTGTCAGGCCTCCTAGAGTCCTCCTTCTGGGAAGGTGCTGGTGAGAAGTCACAATGGACACCATCTGCTATCTTGAGTGTCTCTCTAATTTGGCAGAGTTGCACCCATACCTGACTTGGCAGCAAAGACATGCTGAGGTTATTGCAGTTGGGCTTTTTGCTGATGTTAGTGAATTATCTTTCTGCTTCTGAAGGCATTCCCAAGCCATGGGGATGACGGGGAATGAATCTTTGGACGGTGGTGAGAGGTTACCGAAAACTTGATCCAACTGTCAGAAGGATGTCTGACAAGTTGGGCTGCAGCATTAGCAGTGGCAGAGAGTTGCTTTACTTGTGAAATCTCTAAAACATTAATTACCAGCTTTTATGAGAAAGATGTAACCCTTGCTGATGGCATTCCGTGTATGCCTATGGGGATAGGTTTTCACATGCTTGGTTGGTACTGGTCAGCTATGTACCATAAGATACTGGGCAACCATGTGATACCTTGCTGTGGCTAAGGTGCTCGTGACCTGGTGGCCAGCCTAGGAAGCATCAAAATGCCTACCACTGGCCTTGCCACCAAATTGTTAATAAAGGCCCGTACTTCTCAGGTATGCCGCCTGTGATTCTAAGAGGTCATTGTTCTTAAGGGCTTCAGCTCCCAAAAGTGTCCATGCAAGTGTAGTTTTTTGGAGTTCATATAGAAGTTGTTTGTTTCTTGCTTCCGTTAGTATTCCCCAGAACACATACTGCCCTTGGAGTTTCAGTAGATCCGGTATCTCTCCTTGAGTGTCAGGGTCTCACACTCCTGTGTTGAGCTGCTGTGGTGCTGTGTTGGAGCCGAAGTTGCTTGGCAGCAGCTGTATCTCCACGTGCCCCTGTTTATAAGGAAAGACAGTGATATCCTGGCTGCATTCAGGGATGATCATGGGGCATTTTGTGTGAGGAAAGAGGGTAAGAAAAAACTGATGTAAAAGCCTTTATACTAGCTGCGGTGTAGTTGCAGAGTGGTGCACAAAGTTTAACTTGTATGAATTGTTTGACTAAAGTTACCCTTTAAAAAATTAAGACCTGTGGACAACCAATGACTTGAAACTGTATTTGACCTCATGAAGCTACCACAGTTTTACATTTGTTTCTTGAACATCTTAGAACTAGGTTTATCACCTTATGGAACTGCAGTCTTAAAACATATTTATGAAAAAGGTGTGTCTAAAGCTAAGGTTGAGGAAAGGGACTTGAGAAATGCATTTAAAGCGATGTGTAGCAGCACAGGTAGAGCTAACTTCATTTTATTTTCCCTTTGGTAAAAAAAAAAGCCCTTTTTATTGTTACTGAAGTCAGATAGCAAGCCTAACCTTAAGTTTCTGCGGGAGGCTTGAGCATTTCCACTTGCACAGAATTCTCAAGAAATAATATGTATAGAAACTAGTATGAATATTGGTACAGTCCTTCGCTTATCATAGTTTTTACCCCTTTAGATTTCATAGAATTTTGGATCAATAATTATGTCCAAACACATTTTGGTAAAGTTTATAGGAAGAATTCTAGTTATAATGGAGACATTCCAAATTAATGTCTGATCTGTACTGTAGTGATCTGTACCACTACTAGACTGAAGTGTAAAAAAACCCAACCAACCAACCAAAAAAAAAACCCCAAACAGAAAACACCGAAGAACCAAGCAACCAACAAACAACACCACCACCCCCAAAAAATCCCTACCCAGTGCTGAAATCCCTTCAGAAATCCCTTCAGTTAGTGTGTTTCTCCAGCCAAAAAGGCCTCTCAAACAGTTACCACAGACAAGTGTAGTTTGGGATCGGTGGCATAATAATAGTAGTTGTTTGGGTGAGCAGAGATTCCCAATTTTTTACAGAAGATCAGTCCTATAAAATGCAGCCACAGACTACTGCTGTGAAAAAGCTCAATTAAGAAAGGAAATTAGTCTGGCAATTAAAAAAACCACAGCAGTGTCTGGAAAAATGGATTTTTTTTTTTTAATTTTCATTTTTCTGGTCCTGGAAGAAGACTGATGAGATTGTTTTGACTGAAAGAAAGCCACAAGTAAGGTTACTGGAGCAGACTGTTCATGCCTTCTGTAAAATGTGGATGAAGCATGGGTGTTTGAAGATGAGATATTTTAACTTTTATATAGTTTATTCCCAGGACCTTTAATATGGTTGTCATGACTGCTTTAATACTACTAAGTCATACTTACATTAGCACATAATTTAGAATACATTGAAACACTACATGAGCTCAGAAGACTTAAAACCTCCTTCCAGTCAGAAAGGAATTTAATCCACAGCAGGTAAAGGATTTGCTTTGCATTTGTTGATATTAATCACATTATTGTGCTCTACTTTCACAAAGAGTTTGTCATGGCCCATTAGGTTTTGAACCTAGCTGATACTAGCATGTTCATTCAGCATCATGAGGCATTCCCACAGACTGACATAGCAAAGACTTGATGCTGTAAGGAACATTCTGTTCTTGGAGGAGTTTATGGTGTAACGTGTGACTTGATGCTGCAAAGGCAAATTTAAATTCAGTGAAAATCCTTCTGAAAAGGGTTGTAAGGTTAGATTTCACATCATCACAGATCCTTTTCAGGAAGTATGAAGCTGGGAAAGGAGAATTGTTAAAGAACTGAACCCCAGATAAGGAGGCTGTGAATTGTCCTAGGACAAAGTTTACCAGTTGAGTAAAACATGGCACTCATTTTGAAGCCAGACCAGGGTGAATAAGTCATTTTATTGTTTTATTTTCATACATTTGTTTCCTGAAAACATATTTTATGACTAGGCAAAACTATGAATGGTCTGTACGTTCATAATGAGTCTAGTATTTAAGAGTAATTTCTGAAGACCTTGAGAGCACCGGACGTTGCCCTTCACAGAGAACGACAATTCCAAGAAGGTCATTTGCACAGTGCCAGATACCCTAACAGAAGGTTGAGGTTCCCAAGATTATGACTGATCTTCAGTGCTCTCAAGTGAAAAATGAATTACGTAATGTATTTGATACTTAGATTAAACCTGTAGGGAATAATTGTTGAAGTGGAAAAAATATTCTCCTCAGTCACTCTGTTAAGGTACTGTATTGACACCTCAGACATACAGCAGAGGTTTCCTGTAGGACTGCAGGCATCTTCATGCAGTTGTCTCCCAGAAGCAAACTGATGTTTCTTTGTTTTGTTTCTTCTTTGTTTTGTCACAAGAACTGGAAGGTCTTTGACATCTGAGCCTCACACACTGCTCTTGGAGTGTTTGAGCTCACAACAAAGCATAAGGAGATGTTATTGTTGCTGGTATCACCTGTGGTGTTGTAGTAAAAAATAACTACTGAATGCACAAAGAAAAAGAAAATCAATTTAACAAATTAAACATTAGTCTTTGTAATGAAAGAAAGGAAAGAACTGATGGATGAATTCTTAATTTTCTGTGCATGGTCTGTAGTGTCCTTTAAGTCTTTGCTAGGTACTGTGAATAGTTTGAAGATTAATTAACAGCACAAATTTGTTGCTCTATTATTCTGAATAAATCATTTACTACTTTCCAAATATAAAGTATCTTGTGCACCTGTGGGTGTCTGTAAATACATGTAGCTCTGTGGGTGGAAGGAGGGAACTATCTGAAGTGGAAGAAAAAATTTCTTTTCTCCTTTTGCTAAATGTATGAGAGCACAGCAAAGTTATGTATTTTCTATCTGCCTAGCCCTGTCCTCCATGAGTAAGATGATTTCACAACATGTGTATGTAAGGCTTTTCCCACACAGAGTGTAATAAGGTTCTAGGATGCTATGCTATGGAACAAATACCAGTCTCAATGTAATTTAAGACCGGTTTTCTGTTGACAAGTTTTTTGTTGTGGAGTTACTTCTGCTCTTTTTTTCCTCTTTCTTTTGGAGAATGCTTTTAATTGCATTGGCACCAAATATTACGTCAATACTAGTCAAACTCAATTGGTAGTAAAAGGTCAAATCAATGTTACAAGCATTTACTAACATACAATGTGGCTCGAAGAAAGCTAATTCCAGAAGCCACTGAATGAAAATTTCTAAAGCACTTAAATCCCATGCTTAGAAAAGGTTGGCTAAAGTTTCATTGAGACTCATTCCAAATCTCTGTTGAGAATGGAAATCGGATGGCTTTGGCATTTATATTTCATAGCGGCTTTAGTGGTCAAATGTTTCCCCCTCTCATGTTGCGCTCAAACCCATTTTATATAGAGTAACTCCTAATATCCTCAAAATTCACTATGAACAAAATTACTTGACTCTTCTTTCTGGTTTCTTTTTCCACAAAAGAAAATTACTCTTACTGATACAGTTTATTTCAAAATGCTTGTGGTTCACATCACACCACAGTGCCAGTACTGATAAGGTATTTCTGCTTAGTGGAAATCTTAGTTTCTGGTATGCAAGAGATTTGATTTTTGTACCATTAGTAAATACAATGAGTATTGAGTGGTTATTCAGATACTCTGTTTTAGGTATGAAAGTGGAGATGAAACTGGAAGCAATAAAATTGCAAATGCAGTAATTTAAAAAAAGGCCAAAATTACTGTGTTGCTTCAACATACAGTATATATTACCAAAGCTCCATTTGAGTCACTTTAGTGATTACTAATTAAGGTAATTTTTTTTTTAAAAGAAAAATCCATTCAGAAGTGAAGTTTGGGATAATGAGAGGGCATTGTTAGTACTTTTGTACTTTTTAATAGTATTTTTGAAACTTTTCTAGAGATGTTACGAGGTGCTGAATGTAGTATGTTTCTTAAATGATCATCGCTCATGTTTTTCTTTCCTTTTCTTATAGTTTCAATAGATCTCTGAAGTTTCTTTTCGTGTTTCTCTCTTTCTTGTTATCTCAAATTCCTAGATCTGCTTTTTATGCAACTAGGGATAAGAAGCAGCAAAAGGAATTGGGGGTCTTATTGAAGCAAACTTACATGGCATATCAAAATTTATTGTCTTAGTACCTTTATTTCACTTGTAGGGCACAGGAGAAAGTTGGTTGTCTGAAAACTTAACAGGCAAGGAGGGGATAAAGCAGCTAACATTTTTCTTTTTTTAGTGCTCCAATTTTGGTATTGCCACCACACTGGAGAAAACCCTACATGGAGAAACTTTATAGCACTTGCTTTACTCTCTCTTCCTGATTATCTGAAGACTTAGTATCTTTGCAAAGAATACAAGTTACCTTCAAGCAGTGTTAGTGAACAGTAGACGTCTCTCTGCCAAGGAACAAAATTTTCAGATGTTATAAATAGCAGTGACTTAACTTTTTCTCCCATGGGTTTACATCAACTTTAAGTTTTCAGTTTTATGTAATTTATATTTTTGCAGAATTGAAGCACAGTAGAGTTTTGCCTTGTTGTGACACTTCAGGAACCCACAGTCCCGAATTGAGAACAATAAGAAAAGTGCATGTATGGCAGTGCTGATGTGTAAATGTATACTATCCAAATCACAAGGTTATGAGGCTAGTGGTTTTGTGAAAGGGAACTGTGGAATGCTTTCTGCATCTTGCTAACTTCCATACCCTACTGAGCATAGCTCAGCACTTAGAGCCAAGTTCTGCCCTCTGATGCACACACTTGGCTCTTGTTTCTAAGGCATGTGCGTCTGATATCAATACTTGACTTTTATTTCAAACAGGCAAGTAAAGAATGAGTAATCCATACATATTGCAAATTGAGCAAATGGTTTAAGTAAAATTGCATATCTAATTTAGGAATAAATACATTTTCCTTTAGAGCATTTGGTAGAACTCTGGCATTCTTGTCTTTTGCTGCTTCAGTCCTGTGAGGAGTAAGAGTTTAACTTGTGGAGCTTTTGCTGCTTATGACCACATACCTGAGAAGTTAATATTAATTTAGATTCTCATCTTAACAATGATAAAAAATCCTGATCTGAGTTCATTTGTTGCATTCGTCCAACTGAATTCTGTTTTTTAGGGAAAAGCATCTTTAGGAGAAGGTATTTTTACTATTCCCCAGGTTTTTTCCTTGTTTTAAACTGTATGTGCCACATTACTGATATGCATGCTCAGTGGCTTGCAATGGCCCAACTGCAGAAGCTGTGGAGCTTGCCTCTAGACTCTAAGGCTTTTACTCGCTCTACTCTGCAAACTGTCCTTCCTACGATTTTGTGCTATGTTGTTTTTTCACATTCTCTAGTGGTGCTGAAATTACCATCTTCAACCAGCACATAGGGCGGTCTGCTGCCATGGCAGAGTGAGGTGTAAAATAGGGTGGCTGCTGTTGCTTGGCAAAGTGCTAAGACAGGAGGTGGAGGAGATGGTTCTTTCTCAACAGCAGTTCCCTGTTTCCTCATGGAGAGGAAGCAGGCTAGATGGGAGCACAGCCTCAATTCAGTCCACAGGAGATCAGTTGGACCATGCTGCTAAATCTCAGGAGTTACCTAAGCTGAATATTGCAGAGGGGCTATATTCTGGAGATTTACTGGCATTGCTGGCCAAATGTCTGGAAATGACAGTTGCTGTACAGCATTGTACTTTCACGACAAATTTTACGAAGTATCGAGAAAGCAGAAGGAATATGAGCAACTTTGCCTGCTTTTATAATATGTTCTTTTTTTCCTCCCTTCTTGCTCCTCTCCCTCTTCCCCCTTGCCCTGACTTCTACTCTTTCAGCCATGGAGACTTCGAATTTATATCGGGGACCCGCATGCGCAAGCTGGCTCGAGAAGGACAAAACCCACCGGAAGGCTTCATGGCTCCTAAGGCTTGGACTGTGCTGACGGAATACTACAAATCCTTGGAGAAGGCTTAGGCCTCTTATTAACTGCAGGTCAACCTTTGACGCCTGATTTATTTACAAGAAGGGGACCACACAGTCACCATTCCTGTTGCTTTGTTGTGGTGTCTGCCAGGAAGTTCTTCTCTGGAAACACTCTTTCTCCCTAACATAGCATCATTCTTTGTCTGTCCTTATGGGTTCTATTATGTCTTGGCATTTAACTAGCTGCTGGTTTTAATGTCTTCTCTTTTATTACGGTTAATATTCTTGCAGTAGGATTTTTAACTCTTGTCTTTTTTTATATTTTACTGCCTCTGTCCTATGAGTTCTGCAGCTGTTAAATAGATGCAGCTTTTTTCATATGTTATTTAAACTGCTGGGTAGTGTCTGATTTTAGTAGTTTGTAGGAGAAAATATAACGGTTAGACCCTTAATTATGGATAGATTGTCTATAAATCAAAAAACTATATGTTTTCAAACATCCATAGAAGTGTCCTCATCTTTATCTCATTATCATCTCCAGAAGCACTTAATATTAATTTCTCACTATATGTAATGGAAAAGCAGAGGTGTTTTTATGTAGCATAATTAAACTTTTTTGCTTTCTTTGTTTAGTNCCCTTTTCATTATTTAGTCTTTATTAAAATCACTTTTTTCTTCTTTATGGGAGGGTATATATATGCATGAGCCAGAATCATGCCTTCAACATTTCCAGAGATGTTTGCCTTAGAAAACTCATCTTGATATCATTTTGAAGTTGAAGGGGGAAGGCAACTACACTGAAAGCTAGAAAACACTGCTTTAAAGCCACATCTGGAATTCTTAGACAGTAAATGGCTCCAACTTATTACATTTTGAACTGATAGCTATTCTGGATTTTTTTTTATGTGTGTTTGTTGCCATAGGTATCAGTAGGAAGTGTTTGTCATTTGATACAACTTGCCAGTTTTTGGTTCCAGATATACTTGTTCAGCCTACTAGACTTTAAAAAAAGTATGACAGACTAACCGTGAATTCATGTTTAATTATTACAAAAATATATTTAAAAATCTTTAAATCTTGGCATTTCCTGTGGTATAAATGCTTGGTCCTGAGGTTAATTTTCTGGCTATTTTTCAAGGTCTCCAAAGAGTAATCTCCTTCCCCTTGGTTCAGCTTTGCTTGCTTGAAAGACGAAGCATATGTTGTAGGATTCTTCAAAAATCCTGAAGTTTAATTCAGTATGTGAAACACAACTGCTAAAGGAAAACATAAAAAATTAAAAGTATAACACTCCTTTAAAGTAACACTGACCTATTGGGATCTCTTCAAGTATTTACAAGTAATCAGTGGAACAGTTGTAACCCCTTTTAGCCTATTATCTACCTTATGTCCTTCTCACAGAAACTTACTTTTCTGTTGTTAAACAGTGTATATGGGAAGATCCAGCTCAACATTGTTTTTAGAATGGCTGCTGAGCCTGAATGAAGCATATGTTGATCTAGATTTTTGTGGACAGGGAAGGGGAAGGTTGTGATGAGGGGACCTGTGTAATGGATGGGGAGAATGCTACTTGCAATCTTTGATTACTTGTTCACAGTAGTTTTTAAGATAAATGCTTTGAGCATTACTTCCTTCTCTTTTCTTCCGCTATCTCTTTGAAGAGATGTAGAAAGTATCTGTTAATGGGATTCTTACCTCTGATAGAAAATAAGGCAGAACTGGGAAAAGACAAGAGGCATGTTTATTAGCAAACCACAATTACTTGAGACTGTGTTTTGGTAGTGTAAGGTTCATTTCTTCAGAACTACTGAAAAGATTTTCTTCAAACTTGGCTTTCTTTTTAGATTGTATCAATATGTATGATGTGCAAAATCCAGAAGAAAGAGTCAGTTCATCTGTGCGCAGCTGTTCATGCAAACCTTCAAGTTTAACTATGAAGGTGAAGAAGAGTTATCGACTGCTAAAAGGAGATTTACTGTTGGAAGTTGGAGTTTGTACTCTTTGCTGCCAGGTTTGATTCTTCTGCTAGCTGTGCTGAAAGATAATAAAAATAAAAATATTTTGGCAGAATAGCAAACACAGGTGAAAGTCTACAGAAGTTAATGTTTTAAAAATGCTACGTGTGCTATATGAAGTCTGGAAAATAAATGAGAGTGGTGACCATGAATGTGAATCACCCTGTAAAGTTAATTTAGAAACAAGAATGCCTTCAAGCAAATTAATACAGTGATAACAAGCAGATCTAGTTTTCATACTTGGCTGATTTGATGCTGAGGCGCTGTTGTTATAGTGCTTCTGGAAAGCATTCTTTGCAAAGCTCTGTATTAAAGAAGCTTTCAGGTTTATTCTAACATTTAAGCCAACAGCCACAGCATTCCCAGCATAATGCTGATGAAGAACAGGAGCATATGGTTGATTTGTGGACAGGACTTGCTCTATACAACAACATTTTCCTGCATCATATAAGTTTTCACTGTACAGTTCAAATTTTTCCTCGTCTGCAGCCACCTTGTTTAAGGAAGCCGTACTTGCAGAAAGGGCTACTCCAGAAATTA
This sequence comes from Steatornis caripensis, assembly GCA_013398225.1. Classification (NCBI taxonomy): domain Eukaryota; kingdom Metazoa; phylum Chordata; class Aves; order Caprimulgiformes; family Steatornithidae; genus Steatornis; species Steatornis caripensis. The sequence goes on along the minus strand of VZSC01000059.1, from coordinate 70,022 downwards.
CTCTTTTGCCAGTGTCTCTCTTTCTTTAGCTTTTCTCTGCCTTATTTCAATGGGTAGCATTGTCAGTTGTCCAGTCCTAACATTCTGTTTTTAACAGTACGTTCAACTTCATTAAGGGTGCTGTGGCATTTGAGGCTCTTCTGAGACAACAGTTGGGTGTCTTCTCGGAGGCAGCAACAGGACTAATGAGGTAATGGCTGTTGCACCCAACACCTATCTTCCCACACCTGCTGTGTCACCAAAGAGCAATGACCTCAGGAACATACCGTACAAAAATAATAATACTCTTGAAGCATGTGATGGATATGAGGACAAGCAGGACTGAACTTTCCAGCTGGGAAAATAAAAAGCTCCATTGTCTTATTTCTTCAGTTCCTAAACCAACTCATTTTTTACTGGACAAATACTGATATGTACATGAATCACAAATCTAAGCAGTTACGTAGGTGTGTTCTTTTCTTATGGAGAACAGCAAAATCAAACTTCCAAGTATGTCCTTTTTCTAAAGGTCATTTTGCTTTAACAATCAAGAGGAATTTTACTCTGTTCTTTAAGATCAAAAATGTCAGAAAGCATTCCTGCTGCCTCCCGCTTTCTGCCTCTACGTTGATCTACCTTATAAATGATTCTTTACCTGCGACTCTTGCACAGGATAATTTATGGCTATTATCCTGTGCTTTTTGTACAGACTCAGGGTGATTATTCACATCTAGCTGATCATTCTGATCTATCGGGCATGTGATACATGAATGTAATAACACCCTCGATCCATATGGCTGATACAAGGACAATCTGGACTCAGCTTTCCAAAATACAAGCATTAATGAGGTAAGTGGAGATTACCAAACGCTAATCCTTGGGGTTAAATAAATGGTACAAAATTACTACCTCTCCTAGGTGAAATGATTAATTCCAGATGACTTGGTTCCTGCAGTACCTCTGAGCAACTTACAAAAGATTTGCATTTTTCTTAAAGAACCTCATGACTGAGAATTCTGTTTTTCTATGTGAGCTCCTGAATGCCTGTTTTTGACTAGCATAGATATTCAGGGTAACTTTTCGAGTAAGGATCTACAGATTGTGATGGAAATACAGTAGATTAATACTGAGGATGCTGACTTCTGTCTGATTTTTTTTCTTTCAGTAGGGGATCTGAGCACTAACAACTCAGTAATATATCAGAGATGCGAAATGGAAAATATAGACCAGGGCACAGGTGTATTTAGACGCAGTTTGGAGCTAACCAAGCTTCTACATCTGGAACGATTCAGAAGGGGGAAGAAATGAGTGGGTGTCTTGGCATAGTGGTGGTGGAAATAGAACAAGGCTACCATAAGCTGCGTAGCCAATACTGTAATTGGCTTGAGTTTGGACCTCCCTTGCATTTCATATTTCCTTGATTTCAAAAAGTTGCACGGGTGAGTCACAGAGGGTTAAATTCACTGCCTTTCCATGCTACAAAAAGAATAAAAGTTACTTTGAGCATTCTGACCAAATACCAACAGAGTAGTCCAGATCCTTTTCCCTTCCTGATGGATTAAAGGTGTTAATCAATTACTCTCTTTCCCTGCAAACACTGACAGCTTCAAAAATGTGTGTTGCACTTTCAGTATTTACACACATGGCATCCCTTGTATCCCTGGTCATGAACCTTTAAGCTTTCGTCCTAGACACTGTAGGAACACAGGAAAAAGCTCTCATCTCTGCTTCCCTGTGAGTCAGAAGATAAATTTACTGCATCTATAGCACCATATCCAAAGACAGGGAACAGGAAAACTATTATTTCACTAAATATAGGAGAATCCACAGAGGAAAAAATAAGATGGAAACCGAATCTTCATTTAACTTTGCATGCCTGTCTGTTCATCCATCTATAGGAACAGGATTGTGCTTGAACACTAGTAAGAAGTGTGTACGAATGGTATTAATTCTTCTCAAACCTGACACAGAATTGTTCACTCCACCCATAAAATAACAGGGACTTTAGCCTGCAGCCAGTTGGCCAAATTAAATGCTAGAATAAAGCAACTGATAGCTCAAAATTAGTATTTTGTTGTTATTTATGAATTGGTCTAAAACTTGCTTACCAAAACTCCTGATTTTACATGCTGTTAAAAAGGAGAGTGACACTAGTTCAATTTTTTCATGTTTAGAGTTTTTTACAAGATGGAGCTGAGAAGCCAGATTGCCAAGGGTGACTTTAAAACCTTCAATGACCAATTCATTTTATGTGTAAGAGTTCCTTGTCAGCAGCCAAACAGGTGTCAGGTAAACATGTGACTTAAAGGAAGACTATGCTGAAGTTGCTGCTCAGTTGCATTGTTTTGCCTTGAAGAAAGCCTGAGGGCTGGAATAGCTGGGCCTTTTTAAAGTTTGCTTTCTCATTTCACAAAAAACCTTTTTCATTATGAATATAGCTGGATTTTTACTAGGCTTTTGAAGTGTCCGTTGAAGGGTTTTCTTTGTCTTCTACAAGCTCCATGTCTCCACTTGTGGTATTAGGGTTTTTTTACCTGTATCCCTTTTCATTATTTAGTCTTTATTAAAATCACTTTTTTCTTCTTTATGGGAGGGTATATATATGCATGAGCCAGAATCATGCCTTCAACATTTCCAGAGATGTTTGCCTTAGAAAACTCATCTTGATATCATTTTGAAGTTGAAGGGGGAAGGCAACTACACTGAAAGCTAGAAAACACTGCTTTAAAGCCACATCTGGAATTCTTAGACAGTAAATGGCTCCAACTTAAACAGAGAATACAGAGATTTTATATACCATAAAACGCAAGGAGCCCTGGATACAGTATAAGGACTGTCACTTGACCTTCATGTTAAAATCCATCTACACAGTTCTTTGAAGTATGATTGTGGTCAGAACACTACCTGTCTATGTATAAAAGGAGATAAAAAAATAGTTTTGTTATAAATGTCAGTGGGATGGAAATAGTGCCCAAATCTTGCTTTTATCCTCTGCAAACAAAGCTGTTTTGTCTGTGGAGCCCTACCCTCATCCCTCTAAATTGCATCGTCTGAGAACAATACAAACACTTTGTCCATATCCACTTATTTTCATCTCATAACAGCAATTATGATTGCAAGTAAAAGACTTGTAGTCTAAGCTGTGAGTTTTCAGTTTTTGCTGAGCACCTGCAGATCTCCAGGCTTTCCACCCAGATGACCTGTGTCTGAATTTTTGTAGTCTAAATCAGTTATTTCTGTAAGGTTTTATAGTAAAGTGTGTTGCAATAATTGTGATGAGTCAGATGAGGGACACCAGTATCCATGTGTTAATATTCCTTGAACATTGTTGGTGCATTTTATTTATTACAAAACGTGATATTTTGTCCAGGAGGATAAACCCACTCCTCTAATGCGGATACATTTCTCTCATTTCAGGATTGCTCCTCAGAGAAAGAGAAAACATTTAGGTTTTTGTACTATTAATTTGATTTCATCAACAGCTTTCTCAAAGGCTGAAGTGGAAGCAGAAGAGACTCCTTGACCCGTAAACACTGGGTTCAAATGGGTTGCCCGCTGTAGAATGGAAAACTGTAGCTGGGCAGTTCATGGAAGGTTGTTTGCAGGATTGCAAATGTGTCGTTTACTTCTGTCTTTTTTATAGTTCATCTACTACCTTAAAAAAAACAATATTTTGATCATTTGATTCAATTATTTCCAGACAATGAAGGCAATCATGAGACAAGATCATGTTTAAGTATAACTTTCCACTAGGAAAAAGTTTAGCGCTATTATAGTTTATATTTAAACTAGGATGCAGTCTGAAAGATCCGGTGTTATAATTGTATGAGCAAAAATTTCCTATCATACTATGTGAAAGCAGAGCAATAAACATGCCATCATCAGAAGTACAGTGCGAAATTCTAAGTATTATTGACACTTCTTCATTAGAGGCAGTTATTTATAACTCCTTTGTTCATTATTTCTTCAAGGAAAAATACTGCTTCTTTCTGAAAACTGAAAATCTTTGCCTTACTTGGTAGTTAGAGACACTCAGAATGGCAGTGATTCTTCATATTTTTTACTGTTTTGCTGTGAGTATTTTTAAATACATGCATGCCTCTGCATTCCACAATTAAATGGTTTTGCAAAGAACATTAAAGTTTTGAAGTTTTTCTTTGTAAACATTCGTGGCTATTTTACTTACAGTAGTTGGGTCATTTTTCCCTCTGTACAAAGAAAAAAGTCTCATAAAGGTCAATCTTATGTAGAGATTGGGTACAGAATTTTCATCAGCTATTAAAACAAGTATAGCTATTTCCTTTTCGTAGAAGCTTTTGGTTCAGGGATGTGCTTCATTCATGTTGTAAGGATTTCTTGTCAAATACTAGATGTGCTGGAGGAAAGTGCATTGAAAGATAGTGAGTTGATGGTGGAGAATTCCAGGATAGCCTCATTCAAGCACTAATGATAAAAGGCCATGTCTTGTAATATGTAATTCTTTCAAAAGTATATTGTGCCTATTCTATAATCGTAGTTGGGATGTAAACACAAATCCAAAGCAGCATTTTCTATCTAAAAGATGTGCAGAAAGAAATGAACGTTCTTCAGTCAGTGATTCTCTGGAAAAGAACCCCATACTTTTGACATTTTTAATGTACTTGAAAAATGAAGCATAAACATCCTGATCTTTCCTTTTCCATACTTAAAGATGGATCTTGATGGGTGACCAACATGCTTTCTCTCTCTGATTCGAACAGTTGTATTGTTTTCAGTTTGAGGATTTGCTGAATATTGGCAATAAACTGAAAATCATGGTCTGTCTAGACCAGTCCTACACTAGACTGTTTCAAACAAGCAAATTCATCTTTTAATTTAGACATACTTAATTGGCTTTTTTCACCCATATGTAAGTTGCCATTAAACTTCTCATTTCAGGTTTTTCTACATAACCGTGTAACTGATGAAAGAACATTCAGCCTCTTTACCCATTCTTGGTTTGATTATTGTCCTGCATGTGTCTGTAGATCTTGAAACTAATGCTAAGCAAGTAGGGACATTTTCACATTGATTCTGTGATGTTAACTCTGGAAGACATCATTGATGTTCATCAATGTGAACTTGAAGAAAGATCTGCTTGCCTATGGAGAAATGAATCTGATTTATTGAGAGCCTGCAGAGTGTGTGCTAACTCTCATCTTTAACTCTGTGACTGAATGTTGGAATACACAGACCCTTTTATTTTGACAAAAAGTCACTGTTTTCTTTGAATGTGATACAAAGGGGGTTTCCAAAGACATAAACTTAACTAGCCAAGTAAAGACAAAAGCATAAACTAGGAGCTTTTTAGCCAGTGGCCTACAAAATGGTCAGTACAAATTAAAGAAGGTCTGCCGCCTAGGACCCAGAGATTTGTGCCTGTCTATATCCCCAGGGAGACTACCACTAATGCAAAGAATTCCAACATCAAAGAGGATTTTATACAGTATGAATTTATTATGCGTTTCATAGTTCCTGTGGAATTTTCAATGTCAGCTCAATCTCCATATGCAATTTTAGTAATTCGTTGTGCTCTTGTATCTTTTGCTTTGTATTCTCATAAAATAGTGTTATTGTTTCAGGCTGAAAATTTTCTCAAATTGAATATGCCGAGGGAAGTGTCGCAGGTTACAAGGAAACTCATGCAGTTTACGGTTTCATCAGTCAGCCATGAAAACTATGAGAGAAGTGGCTGGAAAGTGTTCTGTGACAATGGAATTTCTGATTTTGGTCAGGGCCAGTATAACGGGGCCTACAGTCTTTTTTGTGTTTGCAGACTACTACAGGTGTGTAGAGGTTTTTTTTGTTTCGTTGTTTGGTTGGGTTAGTAAACATTAGTCAGCCTGTAATCTTATTATTTAGTTATCTTCTGAGATTCCTGTAATGGTAGTCTGTGAGACTTTTCTGGGAAGTGCAGCTCACAAGTTTAAAACTATTGCTCTAGAATAACAGTTAATAAGTTTTCATGAATCCTGTCCATATAAGATTACAAGTACAGAAGCTTAAACCATGACAGAAGCATTCAAAGAAACAATAAAAATAAAAGGAAAGAATAAAAGGTGACTATAAATGGAGTAGGCAGTATTTGAGGTGTTAGCATGTTCCCATTTAGGCCACGCTCCATTTTATATCCACCACCTACAAGAAAGTTGCTGGTATATATTGGCTCTCTGGGTTTATACATTGCCACAAATGCAGATAAGAACCCAGTGAAAGCTAAGACAACAGCTCCCAACCAATCAAGGCTTAGAAGGCAAGCATCTGAAGGAAAGATGACTCTTGCCCTCCAGTTAAAGAAGTGAAGCAAAAGATGAACTGAGACCCTGAACTTTGGGACTGCCTCTCCTGTACATTAGGTACGGAGTTGGAGCTGAGGCACATACTGCTTCTTTGTCTGGTGCAACATTCATCTAGAATAGGCTTGTGTACACAAAATGTTGAACTTTGTTAGTATAAGAAGAAATCATGTAGAGTACTAATGTTCTTCCACTTGCTTTTCTCATTAGAAAAGCAAGCGTTGTCTGCCATGTGGTTGCTGCCTGAACTGTGGCTGCTTTGGGATTATTTGTCTTGGGTCTGATGGCCTTGACCTTTCATACTTAGGTTTTACCTGGATTCTGGCTATCTTTGTGAAGCTCCATGAGTTGGTTCTCTTCGGACTTTCAGCTGCTTTGTCACTGTGGCAGATGCTGAATCTCTTTCACAGACAGATTTTTTGGGCTTCCTGACCATGCTTTTCAGTAAGCTTTGCTATTTTTACTGCTTCTTGAGCATGTTTGCATGATCTGTGGTTTTGGGGGTGTGAGGGTTTTTTTTTTCTCCCCTCACATTTGTGGAGCTGAAAGCTACAGTTACTGTAGTATGAACCAAAGTTCACTATCTCTCTGTGCTTCTGCTGCTGCTTTCATGTCACAACTTCCAGTCAACAGCATACTTGCTGAGAAACAGAGAAAGCCTTGATACCGTGCAAGCACTGTCCAGCAATAGCCAAAACATCAGTGTGTTACACATACTGTTTTAGTTACAAATCCAAAACGCAGTGCCATAGGGGCTGCTGTGAAGAAAGTTGACTCCAAACCCAGTAAACATTTGCTTCGTAACTAGAGATGTGAAGGCTGGAGCAGCTGCAGCTCCAGAAATCCTGAGATCCTGAGATTTTTCCGTATTGGTCAGAAACTGCTCTTCTGACTTAGCCAGATAGATAGTAAAGATAGTTGCAATTGCTTGTGACTACTCTATTTCTGTATGCTTCGATCTATGGAACACCAAGTGGTAATCTAAGTGAAGCCTACTCACAGAATTTTTGCCAGATCTGGAAGTAGAGCACTGCAATTATTTGTAAGAGGTTTTTTTATTCTTGCCATGATATATCACTTTGTTAGTACATCAGTCAGAGTAGTTTCTCCTTAAAAATGAAGAAAACAGTATGAGCTTAAGCAACATGGAAGCAACTGAAATTCTGAACTGTAATTAAGAAAGTGAGAAGCTCTGAATTACCTTTTTCTCTTAATAATACACACTTCATCTTTTGACCTCGTCTCTCCATTGTTCTGTATTTTTTTTTCTTTAATGATTCTGTGATGAGCAATATGGATCAAAGAGGTTAAACCTTGTTTGCTACTAATCTGACATAAAGGCTGTGATTCTTCAATATTTCAAGGTAAAATGATAAATAATCATGGTAGTGAGGAAAGCCTCTTTGTTTGCAGTAGGACACAATTAAGCTGCATCTGGTAGTGTTTCATTTGCAAATTGATCAAAGAACTGGTCTAACACCATCCATGGTGCTGATGCACAAAACAGGGAATAATCGAAAAGGCCTATTTGTTCCAAGCTTTATTGGAAGCAAAGAGTAAAAGCAAAACACCCTGTTCTCCAAGAAGAAACATACCAATGCTGCAGTGCGTGGGGGCACATTGAGACTTCAAATCAGCATAGAAAAGATATGAAAGGAATTTAGTGTTTTCACTAATATTGTCTTAAGCAGGCTTCGTTACTGAAGAGTTGATTGCATAAAAGCTGCAAGATAAGCTTGTTCAAAGAACTGAGTATCACTATTTCTTGTTTTTAAACTGACTTTCAATTATCCAAGAGTGGCTGAATTTGTTTTAATCAATAGCACTTTTAGGTTGTAGGAGGACACAAAAGTGCGCTTGGAAAGTGGTAAATTTCTTGATGTTTTAGATTCTTCTCCTGTCTCCAGTACGATGAGTGTTTTCAACCCAGCCTGAAAATATAAAGCTGATTCATGCAGATAGATGGTTACTACACATGAGCATGTCAATGAGCTCTGTCACAGCCTCTCTGTGGCCCTGTTGTCCTTTCATTCATTAGAAGATGTAATTCCCAATAGGATAACAGCAGAGTTGCCCTTACTGTTAATGCTCTGGGATTAATTTAATGGGTGCAGGGCAAAATGCTACATAGACTTCTGTGAGAACAGACTGGTATGGGAACAACTTGCTTAGCATGTTCTTGTGTTGCTAGACTTTCAAGCCACTTGGACCTTCTTTCTGCGGCAGTCAGTGCTGGCAGATGCACTCTGATGTTCAGAGGTGAATCTTGTCCCTGGATAAGTCACTCGTAAGTGCCAAAAAAAAAAAAAAAAGCATTGCGGTTTCACTGCAGGAGTCAGAACTTGATCTTTTCCTGACACTACACTGCCGAAAAGGCCTTGCTGTCTTGTATATTAGAATGACTTAATTGGAAGATTGGAATATTGTTGAAAACTTCAGTGGTTGCTGAGGCATTTCTTTTTCCCTTTCCGTCCTATTTGGTAAAATCGAACATTCTCTGTAAATACGTGTAGAAGAATAAAAGTTTTCCCTTTCCAGAGTTCTGCTGAACAAGCAGGACAGTATTGGTCTTCCTCAGAATTAAATACCAGCCAGACCTGCTATTCATATGTGACACGCTTATTTGCATTTACTCTGATCTTTTGCCCAAATAAAAAAAGCAAGAACTGAATGGGATTTAATTACAGGCTTATTCAAGCTTTCTTTTTTGCAGGCAATTGTGGAGTGTATATTTGAGTAGAACTTTTGGAACATGGTCCTTTCTGCTCTCCATTTTCTCTTTTTAAGAAAGAGTTATCTAGCCACTGGTGTTTGGTTTGTTGTTTTCTGTTTTGTTTCCTTCATTTAGTGTAATGGCATCAGGCTACTTCTATCATAAACAAAATAATGAATGAAATCATTGATTTTTCTCTCACTGCAAAAATTTTGGCATTTTTGTTTCTGGGGTATATAGTTTTATAGGGATCTGTTTCATATTAAGGAATTCTTATTCATTTGAGTGTGAGGGGCATGAAATTAGACCAGATTCATCTTTCTGCTATTTGATAGGGGTTTTCATTGCTTCTCAGAAAAACTTGCCAAATCTAACTTCTGTCACTTTTGATTTTTTTATCTGGATTTATACTAAATCATTCTTATCACTCTTAAAACAAACTGTTTTACTTGTGGCTTAACCTGTTCGACTAACATTAAAAACACACATAAAACTTCAGCCATCTTTAGAAGCAATTTTTTTTTTTTCCAACTAAATTTGCATTCATTTTTCATGTTGTGATGATTTTCTGGGAATATGCACTAGAAATGCTAGCCTGTTTCCACAGGACAAGTTGCCTGACGGGTGAGCAAGGTGTACTCAATATGGTAAAATCGTGTTACTAGATGAGTTTTATCCTAGCTTATGATCAAGAGGTGAGTTTTTTACTGAACTTTTCTGGCTTGCAGAATTAGTGCTGTAGAATTCTAGTGCTAAGTGTTATTTAGTAGGAATCACATAATGAGAAATACAAGGTAGCTTTTTTTAAAACAACTCCGCTTGTAATGTAATTTTTTTTAATAATGAAGTGACAATTGGAAGGCATTTTTTTCTTCTTCAGTGTTGTTCACATTGAAGAGATACTTAGGTATTTGTGTTTGTATTTACCTGTATAGAGAGAGATATACACAGAGAGAGAGAGATGCAAAATAGAGAAACTATCTTAACCATAACATACGTTTCTATGGAGTTTCATCTGTTTTTCTTCAGTGACAAAGCCACATGGCTATCACTGTTGGATTGCAGGCTAATACAGATATGGGATAATGAACTGGATGCCATATTGCTTAATCAGCCATGTGGTTGGTTAGTGTGGTTATTTTGTGCAGAGGACAGATGCATAGCCTCTGGCAGAAATAATACCACATGATTTTTAAGATCCTGTCATTCTTTCTTTGCTGGCAGTTGGGAAAAAGGTATATGCGATGCAACCAAGCTTTGCATCTTGAAAGTCACTAGAATGAAAATCAGTGAGGAAGAGCGAACAGTGTCTTTTTCAGTGTTGGAATGTTTCCTGGAGCTTAAGGGAGTATACAGAATATTATTTTAAGCACTTTTGGGTTACTCCGGTTGTCAAAATTACTTAGACAAACCTCCTAGGCCTCTTAATATTGTAATTATAGAACAAAGTCAATGTATAACACACAAGGGAAGTTTTTTTGAATTCAAGATGGTGTCCTCCCTGCTCAGAGAAGCACACTGAGTGTGGTTTTTGCAATACTTTTTTTTAACTTCATGGTACATGTACAATGACAAAGAAAGAATAGTTAATATCACTAAGAAGTTTTCCTTTTAAGCCAAAGGTAAAGAGACTTTCACTGCTATTAAATTTTATTACTGTTCAGGGTTTCATAAAGGCCATTTTAGATTCATCCAAAGCTCTTAAGATTTTTTTTTCTCTTGTAATGCATAGAATAGAAAAATCATGGCTTGAATTAGCTCGATGTTAGATTACAGTAAGGAAGAAGTCCACTGTTAACTTTCATTTAATTACTTGGTAAAATTCAGTTTTGTATCATTTTAAGAGATAAATTCTACTCTATAACACTGAGGGGTTCTGTGAGAATTAACTTTTCAAGTAGGTATAACTTTGTCCCATGCTTAGGATTTTTTTTCTATTTGAGCCAATGGCAAATCTTGAAGAAATTATGTCCCTGATGATACAAGGGTATTTTTCTCGGTGTCCAGTTTTTTAATTAAGTTGCAACACAAACGAATGCTCAAGATTTCATAGGACTTCATTGTCCTTTTCTCTTATGCCAGAGAATACACTGGCTATATTAACAAGAAAACATTTCATACCTGAAAGCAGTAGTAAAAGAGAAAATGGGAGACTGATATGAAAGAAAATTCACAAATCTTATTGCTATGTATCAGAAATGTAATGAATTAAAAATATTCCATTAACTGAATTGCTGGCTCATCCTGGAAAGTGAAGAGTCACACAGCATAGTCTGTACCCTCTGGAAAAAGAAGTCAAGATAGCTTCCTGGAATTAGTTTAGCTTGGGGTCCTAATAGTACCCCTGGATAAGTCCATGCATGACTCTTTTCCACCTTCTTTTGTTATTACTCTTCTGTCAACCCTGTTTCCCTCTCTGTTTTGATCTTGTATTTTATTCTGATGTGTTCCATGACTCTGTGTTTGGGACTATTGTGGTTAAGAGGTACAAAACTTGTTATTGTGCACAAACTTAGTATTTGCTGACGTAAAGCCTTCTGCACTTGATTATGTGCACTTAATGTCCTTGATTCTATTTACTATTTTAGACTATTAGAACACGTCATTTGAATACATTATTTTTGCAGCTGTCTCCTCCCTGTTTTGATTTTTGTCTATATGTTAAACTTTGGAACTAGATAATCTCAGAGAAAACCTCATTTGTTTAGCAGCCACAGAATCACAGAATGCTAGGGGTTGGAAGGGCTGTGTGGAGATCATCTAGTCCAACCCCCCTGCTAAAGCAAGTTCACCTAGAGCAGGGTGCACAGGAATGCATCCAGGCAGGTTTTGAATCTCTCCAGAGAAGGAGACTCCACAGCCTCCCTGGGCAGCCTGCGCCAGGGCTCTGTCACCCTCACAGTAAAGAAGTTCCTCCTCATGTTCAGGTGGAACTGCCTGTGCTCCGGTTTGTGCCGATTGCTCCTTGTCCTGTCACTGGGCACCACTGAAAAGAGCCTGGCCCCATCCTCTTGACACCCACCCTTTAGATATTTGTGAGCATTGATGAGATCCACTCTC
>VZSC01000059.1:40565-57559 GCA_013398225.1 Steatornis caripensis | reverse complement strand
GACTTCATGGGAGGAATGAAAATGTACACATTTGGATTTGGCTCAGAAGCTTGAAGTGATGTGGTCCTTGAAGGTTCAAGTGGAGAACAGGCCTTTTAGCCTGGTCTTTGCATAACAGTGAATTTTACCCTAGGTATATGGAATATCCTACATAAAAGGCCTTCATCAGTTTTTACCATATGGTTAAAAAACATATACACATTTTTTCTGTTACCTCCAGGCACTGTGAAGCAGCTGGTATTAATGAGTAAAAATAGCCAGCAAAATCATGGCATGTGGTTGCTAGAAGGAACAGTTTATAGCCAGGAGTCTCGTAGATTACTAGAAAGAAGAAAAAAAGGAACAACCCCAAAACACGTGACCTCTGAAAGCGTGTATGAACTCTGCATTTTGGGCACCTGTACTGCTCAAGGCAAGAGGATATGGAACTGATTAGAAGATATTAATTCTGTTCCTATTGCTAAAAATTATAGGGAAGGGAATCGGAGACAGCGTGGTGTTTTTGCTTTCTTTTTGAAACATCGTTGCTGTGGTTTGTCTTCTAGCTGATCAAGATATTTGTATCAAGATATTTGTAGCTTGATGGAGAGCTTTGGAAGAGACGATATGATTTTTGTCTCTTGGAATAAATGAAATATAACTTACAAGGTGAGCCTTGGAAGGTAGTCTTACTGTAATGCAAAACTATGAGCTCTAGTAATTTATTTCATAGCCCTGGTTTAGATTTTTACCTTCTAAAAAAATAAAGCTGACCTTGCTTCTACACAGAGCAATGACAAAATGAAGATTCTTATGTTTCAGAAAATGACTCTTTAATAGCCTTTACTGTTTCATAATTGATAGTTACCAAGTTCAGTGGATGAGCAGCAAACTTTCTTTAAACCTTCACTGAGCCTCATCTTACAGGTTTTTTGTTTGTTTGTTTGTTTTCATGTGAGCCAGTGAATCATTTATTTCTCATAAGGGCTGTGGTTCAAATAGTGGGAAGATCAATACAGCATGCAATTTCTGTAGAGTGTGAACACTAAACGGTATAATGACATTCTAGTGAGAAAAATGTTGAAGCTTTACTTGGAGTGAGACTGTAATGGCTACTGCAGTTTTAAATTTTTATAAACCGGGAACGGGAGCAGCAGTAGGAAGGAATGTGGGATTCTGTTGTTCTACAAAGCTGGGAAGTTTGGCATCAGATTCTATCTTAAGTTAGCACAGGAGGGAAGAATACCAAAAAACCAGAATAAGATTAAAATAAATTTAGAACTGGAAAACATTTTATGGAAAGGCATTTGAAACGTTCCATCATTCATTCAGTTCATTCAAAAAGAAACTGAGAAGTGCCCAAGTTAGGTTGTAGTTGGGGAGATCCCAGAGAGCCTTGCTCTAGAAAGAGACACAGCAACAGTGTCTCAAAACTGGTCAAAAAAATTCAAATGAGAAATGAGGATGTATTTTGTAGTGAGCATGATTACCAGTTGGAACAAATTACCTAGAGGTGTGATGGTTTCTCTTTCTCGTGTTTCATAAAAACACCACGTGCCTTTGAAAGGTGTTGTAGACAAAACTGGACACAATGTAGGAGTATCCAGGTGAAATACCATAGGTAAAATAAGGAGCAATACAAAGGTGTACAGTTGATCCACAGGAAGGTCCCTCTACAGAATGTATCCATCAGTACTATAATTTGTCCTGAACGGTAAGTTCTCAGATNCTGGACACAGTGTAGGAGTATCCAGGTGAAATACCATAGGTAAAATAAGGAGCAATACAAAGGTGTACAGTTGATCCACAGGAAGGTCCCTCTACAGAATGTATCCATCAGTACTATAATTTGTCCTGAACGCTAAGTTCTCAGATTGCATACGTCACTCTGACTGCAGTGACAAAGGCATGCGATTTGCAGAAGCATTCAGCTGCGACTAAATGCTTCTGCCTTATTAGGTTAAGGGGAACACAAGCAGGCTAACGATGTCAAAAGAGGAACAACGTGTTTCCTGATTGTGCTGCTTGGTGGATCTATGAACTCCAGAAAAGCTAATGGGGGTAAATGCCTAGTGGTTTTGTGACTTCATTACAGAAAAATTCTTGGAATATGGAAATCATAAACAACAGGCAGGCAGGCAATTCTAGTGAAAACTCATTTCTCGATTAAAACTGCTAAACCGTGTTTTGCCTCTTTTAACTTCTTTCAAAAGATGCTGCTGTTCACTGTTATTAAGTTTAAATTTTTGTTTACCCACCATTGTTAGTAATAGGTTACTAGAAGTTTGAAAATATGTATATTATTAGCCAGTATTATCCATTACGCATTTCTTTTTGGCAAGTGTGAAATGCGTATGAATGGATGGTTTAATACGCTGCTTTGGCTTGGTGTTTGAAAGCTGATCACCTGCATTTTTTGCTGATTTCCAGTAACTAGCGTCAGCATCCTTTTGTTGTGAATGTCAGATGAACAAGAGTAGCTGGGAGAGGCATACCTTGATTTCAGCAAGAGATATATGAAGGTGGAAGGTACTTTTAGGTCAGCTGTTTGCCTACTCCTAACAGAAGGTGTAATTGCAAGGGAAGACCCCCCAACTTTAGGACAGTTAGTCTGTCTTGTAACAAGATATTAATACTAGCGTCGAACAAAAAATAGTTCATTGTAGTTTATGAAGATGGAAATAAACATCTGTGGTAGTGAGGGACTTAAAACCCTCTTAGAACAGAAGTGTTTGTACACAGAATTGTTGAATTTTTGCTAGGCAAATTCAATTCCTAAGCTCCCACATGTGAGGCATTTCTAATGTTACCCAGCTGAAACTTGGCATGCCAGCTGCCAGCCCTGTTTTTTATTGATGGGGGAGGGTTGGAACTCTTCATTTTTGGAAAATTCTTGCTTATAAACCTCAAATTATTCTTCATTGTGGTTGAAGAAAAAATAAAAATCCTTGAGTGTTTTATATCAAGTAGTGTGACTCTCTTAACATATTCTTCTTACTGATGTTTTTAAGTGGAACTGCTGCATGACAGCTTGTAGTATACAAAGTGTCTTCAAGAGGAAAGCGCTGATTCACAGAGGTCAATGGTGCAAACTTGCAAACCGGTAGTAGAAAGACTTAACACAGAGAGAGCAGGCTGCCCCCTGGAAATTGTTTGTGTGTGCAAGTTCTCACTTACACTGCCTCACGGTAAGTTAGTTCTCTTTCAAAAGGAGTAACCCAAGTTAAGCATGCGCATCTGTGATCCTTTTGGACTAGTAGGCTTGCTGCAGACACACAGTCTAGCCTCAACCAAGGTAACTTTGTTATCTGGTGGTAGGAAATTGTGTAGAAAGTAGACAACTTTTCCATAAAAATCCTGGGCCCTATGTACTCCATTATGCCAGTGTGATGTTATTGTTTGTTACAGAGAGTTGTAACAGTATAAAGGAGATGCAAGTAGACAGAGATGGGGAATAAAATAACTCCTGCCCCTGCCAGGGGCAGGCTACCTTTCCTGTTGGATCAAAGCAAAAACTTTTTTTGCAGTGCAAGCAATGTTTACGAGGAATTGAAGCATTTCCATTGCTAAACTGACACTGTGCTTTGAATGAATCCTCGGTTACAGCCCTTTATCAAAATCCGGAGAGTTTTGAAGTATGGGTTTGGATATCGCCGTTAGTGTTACTAATAGGCCCAAAGGGGAAAGGCAGGGGGAGTGCACTAAAAAAACCCTAAGTTTGAAAGCGACCATTTTTCGGATGGTTTCAAGGCTTTTGTGTGTATTTGTATTCAGCACACAGGCACACACACATTCATAATTACAGGGCCGCTATTTGAAGAGTGGCTCGCTAGCTGGCTAAAAATGAAATATGCATAAAATCACATTGATCTTCATATCAAATGGATGTATGTATCACATTGTTGCCTACTATGTAGTAATCTTGCACACAAATTGGTATCCACTCTCCTATGTAGAATACTATAGTTGTTTAAGTGTGCTGTTAATTCTGAAAAACAAGCTTATTTTGCCACAGAATATTCTATGCGCTGTTAGAAATGGAGGGTATTAGGACACATCTAAAAAATCTCTACATTAAAAAAATCTGAAAAAAATATAATCTATATAAAATCTCTCTAAAAATCTACATATAAAAATACAGATAAACGATCGTATACTTTTGAAATACATGAACTTAATAACCCTCTTCTCTGTATTCAATGTACTGGAAAGTCCATTCTGAGTGTATGGGATATTATACCTATTCATGCTTTTAAATTGATATCTGAAGATAACATTTAACAATCTTAGGGTATAAACTGTGCTGTTATTACACCAAATTATTGAGAGTGATAAGCATTATAGATGTTTCAGAGGCTACTTTATTGCTGGGATACATTGCACATGCCTGGTGAAGTGAATGCTGCGTATTTCAGATAACTAGGAAGCATTTTGCTCTAAAGACCTTACAGCCTTTCGGTATCATAGAAGAAAAAAAATTGCAAGGTAAGAAAATACAATAGTAATAAGGCATCTTGTGATGAAAAACAAATGCTGAGTACTTTTGATGTTTTCAGATTTATAAACTTTTTGAATTCCTCTATTCTCTTTCCATGCCTGAAAGAAAATTCTACTGTCATTTACCCGAGAACAAGGTCTGAGGAGGTGATTTCATTAATCTTGATAATTAATGCTGGATACAATGGTGGCAGGAGGTCAGAGATTTAGATGAACAGCACCTGCATCCATTATTTTTACTACAAATAGCATAGTTCTTTTTGTTATTACCTCTGTTAGAACCTGTTTATTCTATGACATGCAAAACTAAATAAGCAAACAAAATACGTAGTCTTCTGATACAGGAATTTCATACAGTTAAAATGCGTATAAAATAGGTTGTAAAGGCTGCTTAAATCTTCTATTGAATAATAGAGACTTTTCTTTTTTTTTTTGATGATGGAGACAGCATAATCCTTTCCCCAGAAGACCTTTCTTCTCAAAAAAAGTTTCTTTATAAATTCCTCCTGTGCATTGGTATTATGTAAGCTAAGAAGCCCTTGGATATAATAAATATTGGTGAGCTGACCTTTTTAAACAACAGTTTAAATAGTTTGGTTTCTGCCCAAAGTTATTTGTAAATGAAGCAAGTGAAATTATTGCTTTTATTCATTACTCACATTAAGTCAAATCATTTTTCCATAAAACTTAGAGTATTAAGAGACAACATTGAATTGAGAAGGGAAGATACCCGATTCATTATTCATCATGCAACCTTATGGTAGAATAGCCCCAATAACACATGCAAGAGTGCTAACATTGTAGTTTTTATATTTTAAGGGCATTTGTAAGATTCTCTGAATCTTTGCCCAATCATCTTTTCACAATTTGAGATCAAATCCAAGCTCTTCCGGAAGAGAACTGGTAAGAGTTCTAAGACCCTGGTGAAACATGAGGAACTTCAACCAGAATGCCTACTTAAAANTCTGGCATCTTTAAAGACAAAACTAAATTCATATTCTATATGAAGACTGAGAATATAGCACTTCAGCTATCAGTTATTCTGCCATTAAGTAAGGAACCAATGAGAACGGGTTGGGAATGCTGTTGCAAACAATTTTAACCACGATTTTACTGAGAGGAAATTAGAGAGACTGAAAACATGCTGCTGGTGGAGAAGGATTAAGTTACAACTATGCCAAAAAAGGACCTGGGGTTCCTAGGAGACAAGGAAGACATGAGACAAATGTGGCTATGCATTGGCATACTGCGGCAAGCCTAGGGCAGGGCCACCAGGATAATCAGAGGACTGGAGCACATGAAGCACAAGAGAGGGTGAGAGAGCTGGCTTTGTTCAGCCTTTGAGAAGGCTAAAGGGAGACTTCGTGTCTGTCTACAGCTGTCTAATGGGAAGGTTTAGAGAAGATGAAGACAGATTGTTCTTGAAGGTGTACATAGCAAGAAATAAATGGCAACAAATGAAATTGTTGGTTATTAGAAAAAACATATTCAAAGCAGGGGTAGTCAAATATTAGAAAAAGGAGGTGAAATCTCCATCCTTGTGGGTATGCAGAACTCAACTGGACAAGGTCCTGAGTAACCTGCTTTGAACAGGGACTTGAATCAGATGAACTCCAGACGTCCCTTTTAACGTAAATTATTCTGTAAACCCTGGGGGAGAACAGGGAAGAACGCAAGGTTTTATTCAGAAAAAAAAAATTAATAAAAGAATCTTACTGCTCTGATGAAAGTTATTTGTTGCAAAGTTAAAACTGACCTATGGAAGAAAATCTGGACACTTTGAGTGACATGGTTTGGAATAAAAATACTTGATTTTGTTTGTTCTAACAAAGCTAGATGTATGATTTCTTCCCCCCGTCTTATAAGACAATAAAATTTTTATCTTTGTACTGTGTCACCTTCCTCAGCTGTAGAACATCTGTTCCATGGGAGTTAGCACCTCTTCATTAATCTGTATCTTCAAGTAGCAAAAAAGGGAAAAAAGGAAAAAAAGAAAAGGTGAACTTTAGGAAAAACTAAGGAAAAATGCTGTCTTCTCAATTGTTTTCTTACTGTAGTATTTCACTTTAATGAAGAAAATTTTCCTTGCAAACTGTAAGAAAAGTCTTTGAGGCCAAAGATTGCTTGGTATTAGCATATCTTAGACCTCCTATGATTGCCGTAAACTGGACTCAAATGCTTTTAAGCTCAAACCTAGGTTTTACTACAATAAAAATATCGACTAATTAACTTTTTGAGTAAAGTAAATAAAAAGTGATTGATAGGGAGAGGCACGACAGGTTTAAAGATTTCCCCTGCTCCCACTTGCCCATTCTCCTACCCGCTCAATTTTTGCAGTCTTATCCTTACCATTGTAAATTCAGTGACTTTGTCCCCTATATGACGCTTCCTGCTGCAACTCTTTGGCCTGCTGCATCTTTTAATCATTCTGGCCTTCTCCCATCAGTCTTGCCCTGTGTCTGCCAAGCAGAGTCTTTTATACTCCTCTCCAAGTTGTCCACCTAATTTCTTAGAGGAGCAATGAAATGTAAGAAAAAAAAAATCACCTTGTCGGTCACAGAGGATTTAGGCATAAAACCAGTTTATCTTGGTATAAGCATTTTTTGTAAAGAAGGACTTGCAAGAGGGCACTGGACAGTTTCCCATGAAGAGGGAAAATGGACATTAAACTACGATCTTGATTCAGATGGAGCCTGGATTTGAGGAGGATTTACTTTAGTTGTTGGACAGTTGAGTTTCTGCACCTGTAAGTCAAAAAGTAATGAATATTTTGCTACATGTTTTCCACTATAAACTCATCGTATTCGGAAAGAGAAAGAACAGAAATAACCCCTTTGACCTATATTCTTATTTTCACAGGAAAGGGAACATCAAATGTATTTTGTACCAGAGCCCAACTGTGTTGAACAACTATATGCACAATTTTCTAGTATTTCATTTTTCTCTTGGCCTTTTTTATGATTCTATAAAGATGTTTTTTCCCAGATGTTTCCATTCCAAATAAGTATCTACTAACTTTCCTTGGAGCAGTCAGAAACCACTAATGAGCTGTTAGATAGCAGGTGTGTCAGTCTACTACCTGTTTTCAACCAAATTCTCAGGTCTTCTTGTTGCATTTCTCAAGAGCATCTGATCCAAAGCAGCACTGGATATTTTTGATTTCTAATGAACGCAAGGGTGTCCAAAGCACTTAACATCATGCAGAATCAGCTTTATGAAGGTATCCAAGATGGAACTTTGCTAATGTGTCTTCAAAATGTCAATTGTGGACACATTTGTTGCACAAAACAGCCAAAGGCTTACGTCTTGCCCCGGTTCATGTTATAGAACAATAGGCAAAATCAAAAAGATCACATCTTGGGATAAGTGTGCTGGGTTAGGATGTGTTTTTCTTTTCCACTTATTTCTGTTTCTTTGAATGTCACAAGTGATCTCCTCGTCAGGCTGACTTTTACTAACTGCTGTCATGCATATGCTCTTTTCACTGCCACTTTCTTCTTCTCATCCCACAGACAGCTGAACAAGTTGCATGCCAGAAGCTTGATGGGAGCTGGAAAGAGCATGAAAGTGTCCTTCCTGGCTTTATTTCAGTATCTTTGCCAGATCTTGATGTTGGGTGGAACCTGGAAAATATTCACATAGAAAAACGATTAAGAAAATACCATGAACAGTATTAATCTGGTTTATAATGTGAATTTATCTGACTCATTTGAACAATATTTATTTATTTGACCCAAAACCACTTTTTTTTTTTAAATTAGCAATGAAAATATACTACTTGTTCTTTTTTGTAGGTACTAAGTGAGCTGGATTCAGAGTGAATACTTTATAATTCCTTAAATTCAGAAGGACAACATTGGCTTCAGAATAATGAAATTCATCCTGTATTGTAAATATTGTCCATTCTAGTTGCTTATAAGAAGGATTATATAGTATAATAAACTATATAACAATAATTATTCTGTAACAGTCTGTGATTCAATAAATGCCTCGTGCATATTGACGTAGGTGGATTGATAAATTCCAAAGGAAATCAAACAACTTTGACTACTTGAACTAAGATTGACCAGCAATGGATGAATAATGCATCTGGATACATTGGAAAGCATAAAAGCAGAGCCGCTATACGTTAAAATAGGTATAGAATTTTTCATTGTAGGGCTTGAACTTTTCAGGTGTTCATCTGCCTTTGTCTCTATGACACAGTTTTGTAAGTATTCCCTCCAGCTCTAGCTCCTCAGCCGTTAATTTTCATAACTTCAAATACGCAGTGTTTGCCTTACAAAAAAGCACCTCCCATCAGTTGTCTCACCTTTTAGGCAAACAACAATGTTAAGCAGCAGTAATGCTTTTTGGTTCCTTTATTCTGTATTGATCATGGTGAGTATATTTTTCTTAGCTGGAGAATTGAAGATTGAATTTTGCTTAAGAAGGTTTCTCTTGAAACAGGAGCAGCATGGCTGAGTAACACTTCAGTCATGGGGTAAGAACATAATGAAAATGTCAATAGGTAATGAGATGTAACACTTACTGCAGTAGTGCTACATACAGTTGTATGCACCTTTTCAAAATTGACTTTTTTTATGAGAGGCATAGACTTGCGTCACAGTGCAGAGATTGGGAATTCTGAGACTAAATGCAGATTTCAGTGTGAGACTTAATGTCAGAGAATTTCTTCCCTTTACAGCACTCCTACAGTCCAGATCCCACCTCTAACGGTGACCAAGTGAACTAGAAACATTGTGTCTTAAGGAATGGGAAACTGCGATTCCATATTTCTACTGTTTTTCCAGAAAAGTGTGAAAACTTTCCAGAAAAGGTAAACCTGCTTGTTCATTTTTACAAAGTATGTTGTAGAAGCATGAAGTCCAAGTATGATCTCATCTCTTCCTCTGTCTTAGCATATATCTGGTGATTAATCTATTTTCTTTTACTTTAATGACCTGATTCTTTCCTACATTGTTTGACTAAACATAGTCAAGTGGGGCCTAAACTTTGCTGTGTGGCAGATACTCACTCAGGCTTATGCTGAAATATTTACTGAGTGCAGGCCTTAAAAAAAAAAAAAATGGGGGGGGAGGGTTGGGGTGGCAGGGTCAAACTTGAGACCATCTTAAAACTTAAAGAAACGTTCAGTGAATTTGCAAAATAATTTTATTCTTGGTTTGGCTGTTGCTTCCTTGTTTTGAGTATTCTGATATACAATGTCTGTTACCTTTCTGCTTGAATTTTGGCTGAGCCACAGTGTAAACTGTATAATGAATCAAACCACCTGTTCAGCATCTGGCATCTTTAAAGACAAAACTAAATTCATATTCTATATGAAGACTGAGAATATAGCACTTCAGCTATCAGTTATTCTGCCATTAAGTAAGGAACCAATGAGAACGGGTTGGGAATGCTGTTGCAAACAATTTTAACCACAATTTTACTGAGAGGAAATTAGNTTAAAGACAAAACTAAATTCATATTCTATATGAAGACTGAGAATATAGCACTTCAGCTATCAGTTATTCTGCCATTAAGTAAGGAACCAATGAGAACGGGTTGGGAATGCTGTTGCAAACAATTTTAACCACGATTTTACTGAGAGGAAATTAGAGAGACTGAAAACATGCTGCTGGTGGAGAAGGATTTAACTGTAGAAGTTAGGCTGATAAACTTTTCAATATAGCTTAAAGGCAAGAAAGCTAAGGACAAATAGGAAGTGAAAAAAGTAAATAATTTCCTTAGCAGTGAGATACAGATTGATGTCAACGAACTTTTCAGATCAGTGCTGGTAAATAATTCCAAACAAATTTATTAAACTCACCTGGCAAAATCTCTCATTTGTTTCACAGTGAGCCTCAGGGAGACAGGAATCAAACCATTTGCTTTTGCATTTTGCTAGGAAACCTCCTCATTGGAAACCGCTTCAAGTCAATGGAAAGATTATTTTTCTAACAATAAGACACTCGTCATCAGTTGCACCGTGTACCCTGTTACTTTGCAAGTGACATGGAGGATTATTATGTGAATAAAATGATAGAATGTAATAACTTAGATATAGTTCATAAAGTTATTGTCGAAGTTATAGTTACAGGAGATTTTGTACAACTGGCACAGTGTATATTGATAAATTAGCAACCTATTTGTTGGACAGTGAACGTTAGACCCCAGTGAACACTTTGCATCAAGTGCCTGAATGGTTTGGTTTTTTCTGTGTAATGTCTGTGAACGTCTTGTGTACTTACCAGTCCTTCTACAGTGGTTTGTTTGTTTGATATGGATTACTCGTTGATAACAAGTATGACTTGCTATTTGTGGCATAGGAAATAAGAAGTCTGTAACTGGCTTGCCGTGCCTTTTAATGCCTGAAACCTTCCACATCAGATGCATTAGTAAAAAACCAAGTTAACAGCTCCCACCCATTGCTTCAACCTCCTCTCCGCCCAAACAAACAAAAGCCCCAAAACAAAAATCTTGAACACTTCTAAGTGCAATTGCAACTGTTTCAAGGGGGGAAAAAAGGCACATCTGTGTCCTAGCACTCCAGTTTCATTCTTGTCTCTGTGTTCTGGGTATACTGTTCTTATTCTAAACATAGTAAATCCAACCCCCCAAAGAATGGCTCTCTTATGATTAAGAGCTAGGCTGGATCTTGAAAGAAATGGATTTGGCTTCGCTGCCTTTTTCGCATGTGACCTGGAGCAAGGCACTGTGGCCAGATGTTCAGAGGTGCCTAGCTGAGTGGGATGCAGCTGTCCCACTGGGTGGAGAGCTCATGCTGCGCTGTCTTACCACAGCTATTGCTTCTGCCTTCTTGGTGAATCCACCCCTCCTCCTTCAGCATCTATCTCCCACTAGTTTCATTGTTCCTAGCCTTGCATTATCTGTCTGTTGATCCTCTGTCTAGAAGGAATCTTTTGCTTTCTATTTAAATGCTGAGTTTTCTGTGTAAGTGCGACCCCACTTTCCTGTAGCTGCTAGTGAATACTGTAATACAATAATCATGACTTAATGTTGTTGGTTTAAAAGATACATCTGGCAAAGTTGGTGAGGAGAGTAAATGACTACTATACTATTCCTGCTTCCTCAATGGGTAATTTTTAAATCTTCTAGGCTCCGTTTCATTAAATATGCAGGAATATCGAGTGTGAACTAGTGATTAATGCTGTATCACTACTGCAATAGTATTGAGGCTTTAATGTAGTAGCTGTTTTGTAGTACAGTACTTACAACACATTTTTCTTTCTAGAGCTTGGTTTGGCCCTGCTGTGCCCACGCTCATCTCTGTGTTTATACCCAACCCCACCCAAAACTCTGTGTGGATACTTTACACGTTTCTTTCTACGTCTACAGCTGGCATTCCTCCTGTTTGTTTGGCAAGGACTTGGAGCAGAGCTACTGAGTTGGTGTGGTCAATGCAATTCTGCTAGTGGGAGTTGTGTTGATGTAGGAGGTTGCGTATGCCTAAGGCACACAGGCTCAGCTCCCCCTGCCAGCTTCAAGTGCAACCTTCTGAAGGAGCGAAGTTCCTTAGGGACAGTTTTGGGGAACAGACATAGGACAAGGTAGTGTAGAGAAAAAAGAAGTTCCCTGGTACACCTGAAGCACTACTAATCCTGCCTTGGAAAGTTTTAACAGTGACAGAAAACTGTGGTGTTGGTGTCAAAACAAGACTTCAGTGGTATCTTGCCTATCTTCAGAAATGCATTTTGTATTCATTGGAGGTTTTCCACTGGCAGTAGTTGGTTGTTGGTTTATCAGGGTCAATATAAATGTAGTTAGCAGTGCTGTTGCGGTTTTTTAGAAACTTGGTTTCTTACTGAATATATTCCTCATCTAATGGGGGGAATAGTGGCCATTACAAGCCAATGCCATGTAAAATCAGTAGTAGATCAAAACTGTTGTCGCAAAACCGAGTATTGCATGTATCAGGTATATTTACTTCAGTATTGCTTCTATCTGCATATATATATGCATTTATTCAGAGGATGTAATGAAAAACATTAGCCTGTAATCATGGTACTTAAATGCAGACAGTTTTCAAACCTACACAGGGGTCTTCACTGACTCACACTGGAGTATGGGGCTATTTGGGATATCTTTGCTATTGTTTAAGCAGAGGCAAATCATAAACAACTTTACGCAAGTTCAGAGAGATCTTCAGCAGTGCCACTGTGTAACAATACATTGCAGGTGACCAGCGCAAAACTAAAACCCTGCCATACAAACGTGTTTAAGAGTAGTAAACAGTTCCTAGTATTCTTCTTCAATATTACTTTACAGTTGAAATGAATGAGTGGGGAAACAGAGGAAAAGACGTGACTTATCGATGATACATAGCAAACAGTCGAAGGTCAGAATAGATCTCAGATACTTTGCTTTCTGATCCGTTGCCCTAATAATCACTAATTTATAGTATTAATAGAGGACATGAAAAGCAGGTACCATTTAAGAATCAGAAAGTTCATCAGATATTAAAAAGTTCTTCAGAAAGCTACCTGCAGACCCAGAAACCCATAGACATTGTTGGCAGTGTTTGAGACAAGGCAGATAATCTCCACTAGTTTTTAACTTGATTGGAATCCTAAGACCGGTAATAAACCCAATCCTGAACTGCTTTCTCAGGCAAAACTTCCACTGAAGATTCTTTGTCTGAGTAAAGACCAGAGGATGTGACATCTTTTGTGATTAAACTTAACATTCTTCCCTTAGTATTTGATGTTGACTTCAGAGTTGATTCTAACACATTTTCCTTTTAATAATTTGTCTGCAACAGCATGGCAGCTTCTGTTGGATAATTCATAGTATTAATGAAAGATTATAAAAGTGGATGGACCTCACTAAAGTGTTTTGAATCATTGGCGATTCAGAAAATAAACTTTTTTTTTTAATTCAGTCTAGATCCAAACTGTTGGAGTGAACAGTGCTCTTTTTCTTCGATGGATTTTGAATAAAGGCACGTAACTGGCCAACAGTGCATTAAAATGGTATGTTAAAAAAAAGCCAGTGTCACAGAATCACAGAACGGTAGGGGTTGGAAGGGCCCTCTGGAGACCACCCAGCCCAATTCCCTGCTGAAGCCGGTGCCCCCAGAGCAGGGTGCACAGGAACGCGTCCAGGCGGGTTTTGAATCTCTCCAGAGAAGGAGACTCCACAGCCTCCCTGGGCAGCCTGTGCCAGGGCTCTGGCACCCTCACAGGAAAGAAGTTGTCAGTTGTTTGTGTTTTAAAAATATTGTAAAAGTAATCTGTGGCCAAAACAGCTGTGCTCAGCTGTACCATGAGAACAATTTGCCAAACAATCAGCTGAAGCAGGAGGTTCCAATTTTGCAGAGCTTTAGGGGCTTCTGGCAGAGAGGGCAGCTGTTATTATATGCACACTGACAAGTATAACATAAGCAAGCTTTCCACTTGCTGCAATCTTGTTGGTTTAATTACCCTCCAGTACCTATTTGTGATAGCCACTTGGGAAGTCAGTACTGAGGATACAAGTTTAAGTCAGATCCTGCTAGTTATCAGATACTTGCACATTTTGCAGAAAAAAATAGGGCCTGGCTTAAAAGGAATGAAAACTACTACAGCAGTAAAACTCAAAAGAAACATCCCTCTTTAAATCAGTTTCCAAACCTGTCTTCAGCAAAATTCCAAAATCAAAACACCTCTTTGCAAAGTGAGTCAAAGCCACTTCAGCATTAAACAATACTATGTCATTTGCGTAATAGACAACTAACAGCAAAGCTTCTCACTAGCTGCTTCAAGATATGTAAATATATTGGAAGGGATCTATAGTGTGTGTTGAAAAACGCAATTTTCTATTAACATAAACAAATTTCTGCTTGATATCGTGTGGGATTGAGGCAGATTCTGTAACATTTTAGTGATTTTTTTTTTTTTGTCCAGTGATGAATCACACGAGGAAATGCTACCTATCTGGTAGTAGTTATGATTTCCTGCTCTTGAATATGAAGAAGTTGACCTTGTTACACACAGAAAAAGCAACCTAGTTGCTTTGCGTTATGCTAATACTGTAGAGGTTTGCCCTTGAGAGTGACATTCTATTCATGTTAATAATACATAAATGTTTTCTCTTTGACTTTCAAGAGCACTGATGATATTTATTTCAGTTCAAATTTCCAAGTTTTCACTTTGAAAAGACCTTTTAATCATACCCTACTTTTAATATTTAGCAGTCTGAATTTTTCAATATAAATTAGCNTGTTTTCTCTTTGACTTTCAAGAGCACTGATGATATTTATTTCAGTTCAAATTTCCAAGTTTTCACTTTGAAAAGACCTTTTAATCATACCCTACTTTTAATATTTAGCAGTCTGAATTTTTCGATATAAATTAGCCTCAAATTATTTGTAATTCTCATATTTGAAGTTCTTTCCCATTGCATTATATTTTTCTAGTAGTGTAACTGTAAAGGGCTCAGTATAAGAGCACATTGTTAACAGCTGTGACTTTATACATAATTAACAGCAGAGGACCACCTCTTCGGCCCATGACATGACATAACTTTAAGCCATGCTTTCCTGATTTGCTGTTAGAGAAAGAAGTCTTTGGAGACTGGACTCAAGCTGTTTCTTTTTTTGTTTTGTTTTGTTTTGTTTTTACACAACTCCTAATACAGTAGGACCATGTTCTCAGCAGGTCTTCCGGGCACTGTTGCAATATAGATACGTAATAACATTAACTCTTTTTGACAATGCATTCTTATTCCAGTTGGCTACTGGTCTAATAAATTCTTTTTTTTCCAACCCAGTGTACTGTGTTAGCTTCTATCCCCCTACCCCTTCCATATTTATTTCATCATTTACAACCCTACGAGGTCTTTTGTAAATGATTTCTCTATTGTTAATGCATTACAGAATATGTCCCAGATCAATATAATTTTCCTTTTTTTGATTTGTTCTTGTTAGCAAGTTCAAAGACAAATATATTATTAAATATAAAATTGAGATATAAAACATTCTTATCCGCTGTGATACTTTATGTGGTTGTGTTTTTTATTTTCCTTCTGCTTCCTTGAAAACCTCTGATTACGGTTTGAGACTTGCTTAGGATGTCATTTAGGTTGATGGTTATGTGCCTGAGGGTAACCTTACCCTCAGAATATGGAAGAAGCTACATCAAATCCATGCCTGTGAAGTCTGTACCGTGCAAGTTATACAGGACAAAGCTTTTCTTGGCATGGTCACAGAGCAGATTACTTATATTAGTCAACAGGATCAATGAGTCTTCATCATTTGCTGTAAACCGTAATTTAACATACTATGAAGATCCTGTCTGTGAAGTCTCTGAAGTTGAGAAATGTTAGCAGCTGAAAGCATACTCTGGGACAGTGTCCCCAGCTGCTTGCTGTGTTCTTGTACTGTTTCCCTGTCATGTGTCCGACTACTTTTGGAGAAGGGGTATGAGGATCAGTGGACAGTTGATGTGACCCCGGATGGCTGCTCTTATGTTCTGTCAGTGTCATAAATGTCCCACGTGTGCATATCTGTGCAAAGGAGGGAGAAGAGGGGTTTAATAGTATAGGCAATTTTCCCAAGAGTTTACTTTTCTTAGCTTGCATCAAAGTTCATGTGAAACGAAGGTATAAAAGCAAGAAAGAAAATAGAAATGAGCATATAGAAGCTCTAATAATGAAAGAAAAGTGAAACTCAGAATTTAATGAACTGAGAGGAGAATTACATTATATCTTTCCCAGAGTTCTGAAAAAGCTTGTATTAAAACTTTAAAAAAAAACTATTCAAAATATTAAAAGCTATAATACCAAGTATTTTTAGTATGTCTGTCTAGTCAGGTTGCCCCTCAAGAATACCTCAGATAATATGACTATTTAAGGGAAGGCAGAAAGTAAACTTGGGATGATTATGAGCTTCATTGCAATATTATTTAGGACTTTGGAACAAATTTCAAAGGAAAGGATAATTTGAAGGTAAGTGGAGTATGGAATGAAGTACAAAATGGGTTTACTAAATGTGGGTCATAGCCAACTAACCTGATAGTGGGTTTGTTTTTTTTTTTTTTAAATTATAATAACTGCTAATGCTAGATGCTTGGATCCCAGTAATGATCTTCCTGAAGGCAAATACTGGAATTAAGTACACACCAGACTGAGTTGGATCAGCCCCAGAGCTTGTTTGAGAATGATTATGTAGTTCTTTCTGTTTGTCATTAGCAAAAATAAAGTTGTCAGGACAGTTTGCTCCTTCGCTGCTGTTGGTTGCATTGGCTTTCCAGTGTTACGCTAATAAACCTTTTGTCAGCAGATGCAAATGAGACCTCGTTTAGCAACAGCAGAAGTTTTAACAAAACTTTTTTTTTTCCATTTTAAATTACGTTTTAAGTGCTGAATGGAAGCCACATGAAGAAGGCAAATACAAATGTTCTTAATGCAAATCTGCAATGCTGTTTTTGCTGACTTCCCCACCCCGCTCCCCACTTTCATGTCCAGCCAGGTATGTCCTATTAATGTAAGACTTTAACATTTCACAGATCCTTAGAAAACTCCTATGGAGTCTGAGA
>VZSC01000059.1:17964-40458 GCA_013398225.1 Steatornis caripensis | reverse complement strand
AAAGTTTGATATCGTAATTTGACTAAGGTCAATTGAAAAGAAAACGTGAATGAATCTAAGCAAAATACAGGATCTTCCTGCACTAAAGATCCAAATTTAATTGCTTAGGTCCTTATTAAATGCTCTGAGACAGGCTTGGAAAATTATTTTTTATATTAAGTGAACAAATAAAAGTTTCCTCCTTTATATGAACACTGAAATATATTTTATTATGTTCGTAAAGGCGCAGCATTACTGATACTTGAGACTGAAATTCTATTGAACAGGAGGAAATTATGGCTGGGTTTGATTACAACTGTGTAGCTGTCACAGGCTGCCAGGGATTCTCCATTAGCTGGAGTAGCAGAGGCTTGTGTTTTAAAGAAGAAAGTCTTACGTACTATTACCATTTCATTGTGAAGTTCTTAGTTGTAACTCATTTATTACAATAAACATGTTTACCAACATGGGTTCGGTGTAATATATAGAAAATTGTCATAAATGGCCCATTCCGTAAATGAAGGCATGGTAAAAAGAATAACAGTTCTCCTTAAATATCAGAAACTGAGCTGACAAGAAGAAAAATATATAAAATGAGGAGCTGAACTGCAGTCACTCCTGCTTCCTTCTCTTCATTCAGGGAGTTAAAAAAAAAGCAACCATTGTATCTCCCTTTCATTTGATTATCTTTGTAATCTGTGCTACATACTGAAAGCACTGGGTATATTCTTTGGAAGACCACCAGAATTATATGAATGTCCGTCTGTTAACAGAGTATGAAATTAAAAGGTAACAGGCTCAAGAGACAACATCAGGGAAGCTGAAAAGTGGCAAGAATTGCCACTAATCCTGTTTGAATGCACTGACCTAATGGCGTACCCTGACACAAGTCAGGCCACAGTTTGGAAAAAATGATGCCAAACAGTGCATATGATCTATGATACGCTAACTTTTTCTATTTTATGTTGGAAAATCTGTCCGTTCTAGAGACTGAAAATTAACCTAGAAAATAGGAATGTCTTTGCTAAACCCCACACAATTTATAATTCCTTAATTAGGATGTTCTTTAGCTAGTACGTCTTGAAGCAGAAATGGGACCTCTGTTCTTATTTCATTTGCTCTCTTGCTGTCAGAAATCAGGTCTTTTAGGGAAAAAATAAAATTTTAAAGCAAATCCTGCGGTAGGAGAAACCTTTTGTGTTCCTTAAGATTCTTATATTTTAAGTACCTATAGGAAACGCTTTTTGTTAGATGAAGAATAAAAGAAGCAAATGTTGGTCTGCATGCTTATGTTTGGCATTTGATGATAAGCCGCCAAAAGGTCAGTGTGACCCGTATGCCCAAACAACATGCTGCTGGGCATATTTTCTACAAGGCACTGCAAACGACATCATGCATTGTATAGCTAGCATACGCATTTATTCGCTGGTATTTGCCTTTGTAGAAAATCATAAAAGAGTATTTTGCGGAGTAATGTAGTTGTTTTTTCTTCTTTATATTTATTAATCTTTGGCACAGAGTGTGGAGGTAATGTGATTGGTGCCCTTCCTTACAGCCCTTGTCAGCAAGACGGATAAGAAGTGATCATTGTGAATTATGATCTTGTTCGATATTCTAGACCAGCTGTGAAAATGGAAGCAGATGGTGGGCAGCAGAAGGGATTATTCTAAGGATGGCAGTGTTTGTGGTGTCACATGATACATGAGTTTTCCACTTAGTCATTATCTCCATCACGAGTGTTTCTCAGGCAGATCTCGCTTATTAAAAGGGCTTGCTGATGCCTGCTTGCAAAAAACGTTTGAGCCTTCAAACTACAGGAAAATGTGAGGGAATTTCTAGGTGGGTTATTTGACAGAAGCGTCTTTTATTTGATTTTGGTAGCTGTTCCCTTGCAATCCACCTTTGTTCAATAGTTGTAGTGCAGGTGGAGAGGCAACGCTAACCTTGTCTGATGCTGTGATCCATGCCTCATCATGACTTAGTACTAAAGGTAAGCCATACTCACCTGGAAATCACCTTTGGTTGGAGAGAAGAAAGTACTTTTTTTTGAGGGTTCTAATTGGAAATGTTCAAAATTTTCTGTGATAATGCCAACAAATAAAGCAATCGCTGAGCTGGAAAAGCTCAGGGAAAAGCTGCCTGGTTTTCTGTATCTTATATGATGTTAAGCTAAATGCTTTCTTAATTCATTATCCAAGTGTGATAGCAGAAATATGCTTCTGATACGTAGGTAACCTGTTTTCTGTTTCACAAATGTGTATGACATACACCTGTTTGAAGAAACAGTGGCCATTTTTTCTCTTGGATGTGACAAATGATGTTGTACAATGTCGTGTTTTCAGGTGTCTTACTTTTTGCTCTTCTATTAGTAAGGTTTTAATCTAGTTCAAGGTCAGATTATTTAGGGACTAAGGAAATAGTTGTTCTGTGTGTACAGGAGAAAAAATAAATCTGGAAAACTGTAATTCTTTAGTGAATTAGATGTAGAAGTTGTTGTTAATGCTGTTTACAAAGCTTATAATGGTAGTTTGTATTTTCTTTTCATGTTGGAAGTCATAAAGTTTACTTACCATTTTTGTTGGCTTGGATAATAGAATCTCCGTGACAACCAGGTGATTAGGCCCAGTCAGCAGGGGTTTATGAGAGGCAGATCCTGCTTGACTAACCTGATCTCATTTTATGACAAGGTTACCTGCTTAGTGGGTGAGGGCAAGGCTGCGGATGTTGTCTACCTGGACTTTAGTAAAGACTTTGACGCCATTTCTCACAGCATTCTGGAGAAACTGGCGGTTCGTGGCTTGGACAGATGTACTCTTCGCTGGGTGAAAACTTGCTGGATGGCCAAGCCCAAACGGTTGTGGTGAATGGATTTAAATCCAGTTGGTGGCCAGTCATAAGTGGTGTTCCCCAGGGCTCAGTACTGGGGCCAGTTCTCTTTAATATCTTTATCAATGATCTGGATGAGGGGATCGAGTGCACCCTCATTAAGTTTGCAGATGACAGCAAGTTGGGCAGGAGTGTTGATCTGCTTGAGGGTAGGAAGGTTTTGCAGAGGCATCTGGACAGGCTGGATCAGTGGGCTGAGGCCAATGATGTGAGGTTCAACAGGGCTGAGTGTCGGGTCCTGCACTTGGGTTACAACAGCCCTGTGCAACGCTGCAGGCTTGGAGAAGAGTGGCTGGAAAGCTGCCCAGCAGAAAAGGACCTGGGGCTGTTGGTCGACAGCTGGCCTAATATGGGCCGGCAGTGTGCCAAGGCGGCCAAGGTGGCCAACAGCATCCTGGCTTGTATCAGAAATAGTGTGGCCAGCAGGACTGGGGAAGTGATCGTTCCCCTGTACTTGGCCCTGGTGAGGCCACACCTTAAATACTGTGTGCATTTTTGGGCCCCTCACTATGAGACAGGCACTGAAGTGCTGAAGCCTGTCCGAAGAAGGGCAACAAAGCTGCTGAAGGGTCTGGAGCACAAGTCCTATGAAAAGTGGCTGAGGAAGCTGGGGTTGTTTAGCCTGGAGAAAAGGAGGCTGAGGGGAGACCTTATCGCTCTCTACAACTGCCTGAAAGGAGTTTGTAGCGAGGTGGGGGTTGGTCTCTGCTCCCAGGTAACAAGTGATAGGACGAGAGGAAATGGCCTCAAGTTGCACATGGGAGGTTTAGATTGGGTACTATGAACGTCTTCACCAAAGGGGTTGTCGCTCACTGGAACAGGCTGCCCAGACAAGTGATTGGGTCACCATTCCTGGGGATATTTAAAAGACATATAGACGTGGTGCTTAGGGACATGGTTTAGTGATGGACTTGGCAGTGCTGGATTAATCGTTGGAGCTGATGATCTTAAAGGTCGTTAGAAACAAAATCATTCTATGACCAGATATAGGCATCTGATTAAGAAGCTTAATTTTAATTTAATTTCATTTTACTCAGTGGATTTGAAAATCAAACTTTTTAATTAGATGGATTTGAACAAAGAACTTTTTTCCTTCCTGATGAAAGTTTGATGGGCATTGTTGAACTTTGTCATACGGCACTTTGTGTTATTTCACAAATATATGTAGATATGTGCCTATACATCTGTGTATATAAGCTGTTCCCAGTTGCAGTTTTGTAAAAGTTAAACATGAGAATCCCTCACTGGGGGCAGGGATGGGGAGGATTGATGGTCAGTAAGTCAATCACATAGTCGCAAACTTTCAAAATCACACTGAGAAATGCTATATGTATGATGTGCTAAAATTGGCCATAATTCTTGATGCATCTCTTAGCCATGTTCTGCTTTGGACTGGGAAGGAAAAATGCTGGTTTCAGTTTTACTTATACTTCTACAAGTATACAAATGATTTTGAAAAACATAGAGAAGACAGAAATACCAAAAGTGGGTGAGGAGCTCCCTTGTATGTTGTTGCATGCAGAGATGAGATCATGTCTTGTATTCGCATTCTCTTTCTTAGACGTCTTAAAGGCCTGACAGCCTCTTAAGTCACAGCACAGCTCTGAGAAGTGGATTTTCAGTAATTACATTGTTTCCTGATTGTTGGTCCTTGTTTTTTGGGTATGGCCTGCGTGTCATGTTCTTTATATTTCACAGAACTGAAATCAGTATCATCTGAAAGGATACAGGTTACTAGGAAATTTAGATCAGTTTGTCTTAAAATCTTGTCTTCCTTGTTGTTGCTGTATTTGACTATGTCTACTGTCATCATCATTAAGGACTTCTGGAGGGTATAGGTAATGCTTATTTGAGTGAGAATACTGTAGAACCCGCAAGAAATAATGCCATTGGATGTTTTTTTTTCCTAATAGTGACTCTAACACTTTGTTTTTAAGCCATCTAAGGTGCGTTTCACTTGTTAACGATTTAAACTGAATGTGATGTGGAATGAAGTCAGAGGTTTTATAGAAGTCTGTATCTGTTATGCCCGTGCAGTTACTTTTTTTAATAACCCTTGAGAAGGAAGTAAAGTGTCTTTGATAAGAGTATTTCTTTCTAAACCAGTATCAACTGGGATTTCTAACCTTCGTAAGTTATTAGTTCAGTAGATGTCAACTGTACACAGGCGTCTAAAGACAGTGGGCAAAGAGAGATGAAGAGGAAAAAAGCACATTTTCAGAGGGCTTAGATTCACTGTCAAGGAGTCTGAGATCCATTGCAAAATATGTATGAATATGGAAATTAGAAAAGGCAGAGGACTACAGTTTAGGTCTGTATTAAGTTAATTCCATGGAATTTTTTTCTTAATTAGACCCTGCAGAGCTGTCAAGCTATCTGGCCTACTGATACCTTGTGTCTTCCGTATACTACATAGTGAAGGAAATGTCTTAGGGGTTTTTTTGGCACTTACCAAGATTACAAGACTAATTTTAAAAAAATGTAATTTTACCATCTATTGAAGGACTCATCAGAAATCTTTTTTCTTTTTAATTCATAATTGTTGCTTTACATTATCCTTGCTTTCTGAAGTACTGGGTAATAAAAAGGCAACAGTCTAAATTGCTGATGATTTCATTACATCCGTCTTTTAAACATTTTGTTATTTTCTTTTATTCTTTGTCTATGGCAAAAGATGTCCTTTATGGTTTAAACTTATAACTTTTCTTCCAAAAACCACAGTTATGATATATTGGTTCAATAGTTTCACATGCAATACTCTTTTGATAGAATATTATCAACTGTATTTACCTTCTGTTTGTACACACAATGTTTTCAAATCTCTCTTGAAGATGTTTGGTTTTCCTTTCTTGCTTCTAATTTCCAGTATTGATATTTTATGACTTTGTGAGTAAGTAGTGCAAAATGTTGGGAGATATTAGTAGGTATTCTCAGGTCATATTATTTTGGTTTTCTATGTGTTAAATGGCTTGTTTTATTTGTTCCTTAATCAATATTTCTCAATTTTTTGTTAGGTTAAAATGCTAAAATGTGAACACAAGATCTTGTCACTGTTATTTGCTCCTGCTCTGTTTCTGACTAGTTGAGCAGGACACTGCATTCAGTGGAATGGGAAAAAAGCTGAGTTGGAGTACAAGTGATTTTACATTTTAAATTAGACACAGATCATAGAGAACGTGTAACTAATTCAAATGGTGCAGATTCATTTGTATCTATAAATATCCTTGAAAAATAGATATATTCCCAGTTTTATTTGGATATTCTTCTAAAACTTTTTTCTTGTGAATATGTGAAAGAACATATCTTCATTTCTTTGTAAAGCCTTGAATTTCTTCATTATAAAAAACCTAATTCGTATAGAATAAGGGAGATTTTCTTTATGCTAACCACAATAAAATTGGAAGGAGATCTATTCTTATTAAAACTGCCTCAAGCAAAACAATTTATTACAACCACAAAAGTACTATTGGTGCACCAGTTGTAAGGAGTGAAATTTTAGAGACACCTCCTGGGGTTTTTCACCACCCACACTGTTCAGGAGGCTAATGTAATGCTTTCATTTATTTGGGAGGAGCAAGAGAAAAAGAGAGTAAGCTTTATTATTAGCATTGATCATATGACAAGTTGAGAAAAAACTATGCTAAGCTTATAGATTGTTGACTTTTGTTTTCATGGGATGAAGAGCAGGAAGAAATTGTCTTTTTTTCAGATGCTGTTAATTGATAGTTCCATGAAATAATACAAGTGCTTCCAAATATTTGTTTTTATGTATTGTTATTTAATTTTGTTGAAGAATTAATGCAAGGTAATGACTTTGAAAGGAAGTGTTTGTGAAACATGCATAAAGTTAATGTCACGTAATGATAATTTCATTATGTTCCTTTCAAAAAAAGGTTCAGTCTCCTAGTTGTTTATTTTCTATGGTCCTGTGAAGATGTCCTAATTTTTTTTAGGTCTAAACCAGTCTCAGTTGCTTTCAGTCCACTTTTACTGTACGTGCAACACCTCAGTGTCAAACCAATCACTGCCACAAACTTCAATGAGAGCAAAATGTGTTTTTGTGTCTGCATTTATGACATTCTTTCCCGCAATCTGCTTCCGCTTCCTTTAACAAAAGCCTCCATGTCTGATCCAATAAGCTAACACATAAAAATATGTCAGCTCCTCAGCAATGAGTACTTTAAGTGATAAAGAAATGTCTACCTCACTTTTTATAAGAGCTTTTTTTGAAAGCCTTTTAGAGCCTTTTGCATTTCCTTACTGTAAAAATATTCTCACGAACTACATTTACTTTTATCAAATTGGTTGGAAATGAAAAGAGAATAACAAACCTCAGACTGGTAACACTTTAAATGAGCAAGCAGTGAGCAATTAGAACAAGATCACAGGAAAAATGAGGAATTCTGTAGCTTAGACTGTTATGTTTTTAATAAAAACACATTTATGTAGTTCTTGGTCAGAGTAAATTGATGCTGCTGCTTTGAAGTCAACAGATCTAGACAATTTAACTGTATACAGGAGTAGAAAATTATTGCTTTCTATATATGAAGTGTCATTTTTGAAAAAGTAAACAAACATCAATCCACCAAACACACAAAAAACCCCCTATCCCAAAAAGAGCTCCCTTCCATTCCTCTTTAAATTACTGTTTTACTTCTGAAGTGCTCTTCAGGCCCGTGCCATGTATTGGCTGCTCTCTACTTGCCTGCACTCAGAGAACGAGCCTATGGATGGTCTCTGACCCAAACACATGTGCAGTCGCTTCCGGTCTTGCCACCCACATCGCTCCACAAACTGCCCCGTCAACAGCAGGGAACAGGACAAACTACCACCTGTGTTGGTTCCAGGTGCACCTTGCTCTCACGTGCAAGACAGAAGTTGGTGGAAGGACAATTTTAGTGCTTTTGCATGGTGACCAGCCTACTGTGCTCTAAGCCCATGTGTTTCAGTGTGGGTGAGTTTCCTAACTAGCTGAAAACCTTTTTTCTTCCTCTGGCCTTATTCTCAAAAGCCTAGATAAAATTAGTGGTTAGTAGGTGAAAGATGACATGATTAGCTTAGTGAGTTAATTAATATCTATACTCCCTTCTTGTCTTGTTTAGTCTTGTTCTGGTTTTGAGATGAGTAACTTGGTGTCTCTTCACCTGTGCTTTCCCCGTGACAGATCAGGCTTCCCCGTGATCTACTTACACATCACATTTTGCTTTGTGTTTATATGTGTAACACACGTTGCTGAAGCTGTGTAGTATCACACCCCACATGTCACTGAGAATGTTGTTCTCAGTGTGGGAAAATAGTGGGAAATGAAAAGATTGTTATTGGATTTTTTTTTTCAAATTTAAAATTTATAGCTGAGAAACCTGAGGTGAATGGCATGTTACTACTAGGCTAGGGGATCACCCTGTTTCCATAAACCTGCTCTTTGCAATGTGATATGAGCCATTGTTCAGCTCTTGGGACAAGAGAGTTAAAAGGTAAGGCTGGCATTCTCCTCCTGTCCCCTAGGTGCAGTGAATTACAAAGGCAAATGCACATACGGGGGGAAATTTCTGACCATGAATGAGAGAATGGGTATTTTAATGTAATTAGAGTTCATCAAATCTGTCAAAACTGTGTAGACCTGTAGAGCTAAAGTGAGTGCAGCCGTGTTCTCTGTGTTATTCTTTATGTTGTATTTCATGGGTAACCATAACTGTAGGTTAGAAAGCTTATTTAATTTATATTGACAACACTGAGTGTCTAAGAGTAGTATAGTGGAGATGCGTGAATCTCAAAACATTCAGAGGTTTGCTCTAGTTGTATAGCAGTAAAAAGTGCAGATGTTGATCTGAGCTTCCTGGATCTGTCACAAGGGGCTGGGAACCCCAGTACAGAAGGTCTTCTAAGTTTTTTATCTATTGCGAGAATTAATTTTGAACTGAATGGGGCAGTGCCCAAGGCAGATGAAACCAAATGGTAGCGATCAGCAGCAAAGACAGCCAGAGAGAAAAGCAAAAGCTACACAAGTAATGTAGCCAGTTTCATTTCAGTTTGACTCTGGCATGTTTTTTCTTATTGGCTCTGAAATCTCTTGGTATGTAGATCAAGATATCCAAGCAGTTTGAGCAGAGATTTCATCTCTTTGAAAATGCTTTATGCTCACAGTTAAGGAAGTTCAGCAGAAACCAGCATCTTCAAACTGAGAGTCCAATGTTAAATTCCAGTCTGTTCCCATCCATACTAGTTCCGCCAGAGCAAGTCTGCCGCCAGATGTCATGCTCCCTTCAATATTTGAAGGCACTGAAGGAGAGTGATGTGCTGTCCAGTGTGAAAGTCAGATGCTGGGGTAGAGAGTCATCTTGTCTGTACAGCAAAGAGAGTTGGCATGAATGGTTTGAGACAGAAGAACAGCGACGTTACAGGATCAGAGGTAAGGAGCTTGACTACAAATGTTCAGATTTTCTGACATTTGAGGGATGTGTATTTTAAGGACAATGTATCCTCCGCCTTAATTCTGTTTTACCTAAGCATTTTTATTAAGAAATGCCTTTACCTTTACTAAAACAGCGAAAACGACTGAGTAGTTTGCACTTCTAGGTGTAGTGAGACCTCCACTGTGTCAGAAGGTCGGCTGAGACTGACAGCTCTCCAGAAGGCTGTCAAGAGTGGTGGTGTCCCATGAGGTACAACGTATAGTTCTCAGGAGCTTACAAATTCATAACCAGCATGATCAAAAACAAGTATTGGAGGCCTCACAGGAGTTTATCAGCTTTGCTGGCATGGCCTGTGAAGCCTGCAACTTCAGCGAGCATGTTTCGTGCCGAACGAATGAGTCTTTTAACTTTTAGGCAAAACCTGGGCTTAAAAAAAAGCCCAAAAGAAATTGCATGTGGGCAGAACCTGGGGTCCCTAAAGCAACCAACCGTCGAAGAAACTCTTTTTGATTCTATGATACTCAAGGAAATCTGTGTTATTTATATGTGGTAGTTTCTCTACTGTGAAAATTAGGACCATATCCTCCTTATCAGACCTTCCTAGCTGGCAGAGGCACAGAAGGTGTTGGCAGTGGTGATTGATGTTCACTGGGAAAGAAGAGTTTGTGTCTATGGGTCCAGATCCTTCTGATCACACCCACTGTTCAGAGAATACCAAACATGTGGTAACTGCCCTGCCAGTTTGTGAGAAAACTATAGAACTTGGGCTAGTTGCTTAGACTTCATACAGTAAATTTGTTTTTGGTCACTTGAACAATCTGTGATTCTTGGGGGAAGAAAAAAAAAATCAGTGACAAGTTTACAAGCTGAGCTGCTGGTTATATGCTATAATTTACTTTCATAATGACAGATCATATGTCTGAAATTAGGCCCCTAAATATACAAGCAAAAGTATTTTTTGAAAGATGCTGAATATCCAAATTGTTCCCATGCTTTAAGTGATGCAGGAGTTGACCCACAGCTGTACAGACCCAACAAGATACTGTTTTTGTAATGAAAATTGTACTTAAAGATAAAATGTCGGCAGGTAAAACACAAATATGAAAAGTTTACGTAAAGCATGACAAAGACTGTAATTTGTGTCAGTTATGTCAGGGAAGATCTTGACCCCTGTTCCAATCATTTCATGTATATCCAAATTATTCTATTTGTTTGAAATAGCCCTTTGTGTCCACTGAGGGCTGGTTTAATCTCTGAAGTTCTTTAGCCTTTGAATAGGAGAAAGAGAGAAAAAAGAAGAAAGAGAGAAAGAGTATAATTTTCAAACAGCACCTCCCTCCACTCCAAACTTTCGGATTTTTTAGTGTCTCATAAATAAAAAATGGGTTGTCTGATTATTTTGCGTCAAATGTCCTCGCCTGGGTATGGTCTAGACAGGAGACATTTTAAATCAAAGGTGCCTTTCCTCCCCTCTGTTACAGGAATTGAATATTGGGATTATGGTTTAAAGGAAACTCTTACCTTTTGATTATGGAATTATTGGCCTCATTATAATGTGCTGGAAAGGGGTTTTACTAGTTGTTACATTCAGGAATTTTTCTGGTCCCCCTGCTTAATGGGACCAGGACAGACTGCTCAAGAAACCTGATGATTTAAGTGCAGAAGCTGGCGGGGAAAGTCCTGATGCAGTTGTTCTGGCACATGCATGAGCAGTAAAGGCTGCGAATGAGACATTCCAAGAAGAAGTGATAAATTTGGCAGTGTTCATGTGGCTAGTCTCGGTGAAGGGAAACAGACGTCAAAAAGCCAGAACTACTTTGTTTAGTCATGATGAATCTCAAATAAGAATCTTCTAGTTCCATTAATGCATTAAGAAGAATTAATGTTAATTTATAGATACATATACCCTTTAGCAATGTAACTCCAGCACCTACATTTTTGCCTCTTAATCAGTTTAAATATTTACTGAGGGATATTACATATAGAAAAAATCATCTGTGTTAGGTTAAAAAGGCGAAAATTTTTCCTTATCTCTTTCTCTGTGGTATAAACTGGTACAGTTTAATGAGGGCAAGGGATTTATCCAAGGGATTAAATTTGGCTCTGCATACAGAAAAACAGAGAGGCTGACCTGTAGCATGAATTTCAAAGCTATGCTTGAGAACATCATTGACATGCACCTGCACGAACAAAAATTTTTATTTCCAAGTGGCTGGTTTTATGTCCAATGGCTAGCTGTTCGTAGTTTTTGTCCGCTCACCTGTGTGCTCCTGTTGGGAGAGGGTAGAAAATTTCCACTGAAGCTCTGCTGGTTACTTCCAGACAGCTGATCTGTATTTCTGAAAATACGAGACAGATCCTGCCACCCTTGGGACAACCTGAATTGTCTACCACCAGTAAAGTAAAAAATAAGGTATCTTGCTTAAGAAAAAGCACTGGTGGTATTTTCTTTCTCTTCACAGCTACCTATGCTATATAGCTGTGGTTTATTAATTTTTCTTTATTGCAGTGTGGCTGTGCTTTGCCTATATACCGTACATCCAACCTGTATCTTGATTTAAAGCTGAATATAATGCTCTCTTTTTGTCTGGGCTTTGATATTCTTAACTTTTCCTGGGAAAATGGTTTGAAAGCAAGGACAAATGCTGTTTTATGAGAATCTCTGGTCTCAGGTCAGAAACCAGAATCCTCTCTGGACGTCAGTAACACCTCATTTCTTTCTCTTTAAGTTCCAACAACTATGTAACAATTTCAAATTAACGCTGGATTCAAATCCAGTTCACTAGAGATAAACATTTTAGTAAAAATGTAGTCACCATCTATTTATCTATGACATAAAAAAACCCAATTTGAAATCAATTTTTTATTTTCGTATTTAGTAGAAAACTTGGAAAAATTTTTTTAGTGTTTCAAACAGCCGTTACGTGGAACTGCAACTTTATGGCACTCTGGACTAATTGCTTTAAAAAAATCTCTGGTTGCTAGAGCCAAAGAAGATCCTGAACCATGCAGATTTAAATGTTTAAGCAAATCAGTGCCATTATTAGGTCATAAGTCCCTTGTTAGCAAGCTGGAGAAAGAATGTTTGTTATACCACATACAACTGAATTATATTGATGGATGTGTGATTTCTACTGAAGTATGACCCTCATCTGAGCTGAGTTTTAGGATTTGTGTTTATCATGTGTCAGCATATTCCAGAACAAGTTCAGTTCGTTCACAAATAACTAAAGTAGTAGTAGTTCAAGGATCCTTTCAAAGGATTATATTATTATATGTTCAATAATAAAGATTTTACAATCATGTACTGTTCAAAGCCATGTTCAAGGCCAGCACTGTAAAATCCTACTTTTATTGTGGCTTGCCTTTACTAAAATTTCTCTAAGTAATAATTTGATAGAAGTATACCAATTATGATATCAATCACGTCCACGAAGCATGATGTAAATTTTTGCATTTGTCTTTACAAAGACAATGGGTGGACAGGGCTTTGCATACACACCTTATGAAAACAGTTGTTAGCAGCTGTTGAATGAGAATGTGCTGGGTGCAGATAATTGCCTTTATAGGTAAAAGTAATCTTTGGATTTGGAAATATTTCTTTTCCAAGTATTGACAGCCAAATCATTGACTAAAATTACTACAAGTCTTCTCTGAAGATCATTATGGATGAGAAAGCTCTAGAGAAGAAATAGAAGATACTGAACAAGCAATTAAAGCCACATATCTAAAGTCACTGTGTTAGTTTGTGGTGGTCACTTGAGACTATACAAGCAGGAAGAACAGGTAGACATTTACTGAAAACAGGAGCATGTACAGTTAAATACTCCCTTTTTACATTATTTTTAGGAGGGAAATGTGTCCGGTTGTAGCTTTTGAACACAAAACAAAAGGCTAATACTATAGACTATGTTTGTCCAATAAACGTATCTGTGACCGGAAGGGAAAGGTAAGACCAGCCACAAGCAGCTGTCTTAACTGAATTGTAACGTGCTTTTGAGCAAAATCCCATAAATCTTCGTTGTATTCATGGGCAATTGTATTTTGGCTTGCATGAACCTGAAGCCTTCATGTACCTGAGGTTAAGGAAATGAGGTTTCTGTCCCACGTTATTCTTGGCCATTACCACCCACAGTGCACTGCCGCATAAATAAAATCTAGAGTAATCCCCCGAAGATTTTGGTGAGTCTAATAAATCATGTACAAAGGAAAAAAAAAGTCACTTAAGCTAAAGGGAAGTGATAGAGTGGAGTATGTGGGTTCAGCTGGTCAGAGTCGTGTGAAAATATGTTTACTCTTCATTTTAAATACCCACTATGTGTTGGTATGACATCATTCCCTATAAAGCTAGGAATACTGTGCACACATAACCATGAGTTTGTATGAGATGCGTGAATATCCCA
The DNA here is from genome assembly GCA_013398225.1 of Steatornis caripensis. NCBI lineage: Eukaryota > Metazoa > Chordata > Aves > Caprimulgiformes > Steatornithidae > Steatornis > Steatornis caripensis. The sequence continues at coordinate 26,777 of VZSC01000059.1, read as the reverse complement.
GGAGAGCAGGAACAAGACATAATTTAAAGCTGGAATCCAGAGTGATTTATGAAGGTCATTGTCTTACTGATTCAGATACTTTCCATATGTTGTTGTAGAAGCTCTTTTTTGTGTGGTATATGTAAAACATGTGTAGCAAATTAGTTTCTATACAACTTTCCTCCTTTAAAATGTTTTGGTTTTAAAATGTTGATGTGTTTTTTTATCTGCGATCTGTGATATCCCACTGTATTTTTATTGGAAGAACACTTTAAAGTGTAAGAATTTGAGGTGACTTTGCTGAAGTTTGGTGTGGTTGACAATAAACGTGGAAGTGCTTCTGATGCTAAAACCTCCTATTGCACTGGATTTATGGCTTGACTTCTGTATCATGCTTAGCATACAGAGTATGCCCTGCATCATGCTTAAAGCCCTCAAGGTGCTGACCTAGTATGGGAGGAATAGAAGACTTTTTCTCTTACCAGCTGTAGGACATTAGAATTCTATCTCATTTTATTTTAGAAATTATTTGAAGATGGAACTAGTTACATTAAAATTATGTGGTGGGAACATGATTACTGAAAATACATTATTGTTTGAGGCATTAAAAGACTCCATTTAATTTACTATAATATATAAAATACTTTTATTGCAGGGAGACTTTATTTTGCTGGGTGCTTAGTAAGTGAATGGACATTTATTAATCAAATAAATCAACACCACCCGTGGCAACTAGCCCCAGAAGAACCTGCTGAGGAGAGACGGATGAACAAAGCATGCGGAAAAAATTATCTGGTCCGTACTGTGCCTTTCTGCTTGCAATTTTCTGGAATTTATTCGTTATTCANTTTGAAGATGGAACTAGTTACATTAAAATTATGTGGTGGGAACATGATTACTGAAAATACATTATTGTTTGAGGCATTAAAAGACTCCATTTAATTTACTATAATATATAAAATACTTTTATTGCAGGGAGACTTTATTTTGCTGGGTGCTTAGTAAGTGAATGGACATTTATTAATCAAATAAATCAACACCACCCGTGGCAACTAGCCCCAGAAGAACCTGCTGAGGAGAGACGGATGAACAAAGCATGCGGAAAAAATTATCTGGTCCGTACTGTGCCTTTCTGCTTGCAATTTTCTGGAATTTATTCATTATTCAGCATTATTCACCAAACAGTGTCTGCAGAGTACTTTGGCTTGTAGCTTGTTCTGAAGCAATTTGTAGTGAGTATTCAAAATATACTTCAAATGAAGATTATTTGTCATTAATATGGAGTTCAGTTTTTGTTCTTTGTGTATGATCCCTTACTCAAAAACATCCACGGATTACAAGTGAGGCTCCTAAGTGTTACTGTGATGCAAATTAATAATAGCAGGAATCACAATATTCCTCTAGCTTGACCCTCCATAATGATCTCCACAGACTTCAGTGGTATTCAGGACAAATTTTACAATAAATTTTTCAGCACAGACATTTGAGACTGCCACTTTAAAATAGATTAGGCACACTTTCTGTACTCCTTTTTTAGAAATCCTCGTTTTGGTGGCTGTGTCTGCCATTAAACTTTTTGCTGGAATATCCCTAGAAAGTGAATTGTAAAGAAGACACAAATCCACCTGAACATACTAAAAGACTCAAATATCATTAAGAAATTGGGAACTTTGTTTTCCTGTAACTGTAACCCAGGATCTATGTTTTTAGACTGTTTCTTCTACCTTTCTATCTTGTAAAGCTTTTAAATGTTCTGACTGTGAAGTTGTCTAAGATAGCTGTCGTGGTTTGGGCCCAGCCCGCAACAAAGAACCACGCGGCTGCTCGCTCACTCCTTCCACGCTAGGATGAGGAGAAAATGTAAGGGAACCTGGTGGGTCGAGACAGGGACAGGGAAGGTTCACTCACCAGTTATGGTCACGGGCAAAACCAGACTCAACTTGGGGAAAAAATACTTGATTTAATCAGTTATCAGTTAAAGCAGAGTAGGATAAGGAGACACGAAAATAAAGCCAGATCTTAAAACAAATAAATATCCTTCCCCCACCTCTCCCTCCCACCCGGGCTTGAGACCCTTCACTCCCGATGTCTCTCCCTCCTCCCCCTCAGCGGCGCAGGGGCACAGGGAATGGGGGGTGCAGTCAGTTCACCAGAGATTGTCTCTGCTTCTCCTTCCTGCTCAGGCGGGGAGGGCTCCTCACACGCTTCCCCTGCTCCAGCGCGGGGTCCCTCCCACAGCAGACAGTCCCTCATGAACCCCTCCAACGTGAGTCCTTCCCGTGCGGTGCAGTCCCTCAGGAACGCACCGACCCAGTGCGGGCTGCCCACAGAGTCATGGTCTGCTTTGAGAGCAGGCACCTCCCCTGGCGTGGGGTCCACCACGGACTGCAGGTCCCTCTGCTCCACCGCGATCCTCTGCGGGCTGCAGGGGCACAGCCTGCCCTCTCCCCGCAGGCTGCAGGGGAATCTCCGCTCAGGCCACCTCCTCCCCCTCCTTCCCAACTGACTCCCGGTATCTGCAGAGGTGTTTCTCTCACATCCCCCTCCTCCCTCTGCTGCAAGTCTCAATGGCTGTTTCTTTGTCCTGTCCCCTCTTTAAATGTGTTATCGATAGCAGAGGCCCATCTGTTGTCTCTAAATGTCCCGGCCTCAGCCCGAGGTAGGGCTGCCTTGGAGCTGGGGGAGCTTCGAGCAGCTTCTGACAGGGGCCGCCCGCCCGTGTAGCCCCTTCCCCTGCTACCAAAGCCCCGCCACACAGACCCTACACAATAGCATAAACCAAGCTCATCAGTACCAAAATCTCACTTTGGAAGTGTTTACAGTATTTTCAGAAACATAAAACAACATCAGTGACGAAAACCAGTAACGATAATTCAGTTCCTTGATTAAATAATGAATCAAAAATAAGCATGCAACTTAAGCAACAGTGACATTTCTTTGGTTTGTTTCTTTCCTTGGTGTGCAGCCATGAATCTGCTGGATGTGCAGAAGGTTAGACTGAGCGTGCCGGTGGATAGCACCGTAGCAGACCTTCAGACATCCTTTATTGTATCCTGTGCGCTCTTAATGTACCAGTGCCCCATTGCTCTCCAGACTTCCATGCTGTGTAAGCTTGCTGCTGGGAGGGGAGAACAAATGTGGCTGTAAAGCTTTAACATGTGCTGTAGCCATGAGTTGTTTGCTGGACGAGCTCTCCAGCAGGTAGGACAGCCAGTTCCTCGGGTCTGCTATCATTAGCCAGAGACACCGCTGCTCACCCCCTGAGGACTGCTAAGTATCTTTTTGGGCTTGGGAAAAGTTGGTCAACCAAATAGGTATTTTCCTCATAGCCTAAAGGGAAGGACAAACAACTCTTTCCAAGGCAACTGTGTAAGCAGCTTCTACGTGCGTAGGATAAAAGGTGAATTTACTGGGCAGGTTTGTGTTACTCATTTTCATTTTTGTGTTGTCACAGAATGAAGTTTATCCACGGTCAGGGGACTGAAACAAGGTGTATGTGATTCTTCCGCTCTCAGAAGAGGATCCGAGGTGAAAACGAGAAGTGAGGGGATAGAATGCTGGCTCTCTGAGTGGGAATTGTTTTTACATGATGGTTGTCTTTTATTGTATTACACTTGCCTAGGGGGAAGCAGTAATAAGTCGGTGTTTGTGCTCGGGCACTAGACTGCTGACCGTAGATTAAAGAGCATGTCTGTTGGCAAATTCAAAATGAGTCCTCAGTGGCCTCTTCCAAGTTTTTCTTGGTGCTTAAAACAATTTATCATCAGCTGCTTTCTGCTTTGTTGTAGAACCGCTGGAAATCCCATCCCAGTCTACCGCTTACTCTCTCTACTGTCAACCGGTTTCACTTCTTTGCTCTCACTGGATGATATGGCTAATTAGAGAAATGGGAACTTGCATGTCAAGCCCTGGGAGAGCCTCTTCCAAGTACAGTCCTTCCTGGGCAAAGGCTGCTCCTCTTGTCACTAGTTTGGCCTTACCTTCTGCCTGGTGCTTCCCTGCTTCAACAAGCTCTGTGTAACAATCCTCTTTGTCACTGAGGCACATGGGCATCAATTTTTCTGGCTCTGTAATGGGTCGTCTTCATCAAAGTCATTCAGGCTCTCAGCAAAAAAGAAAGTGGAAACCAAATGCGTCCTCAGCATGGAATGATTCCAATTGTCTCAGCTGAAAAGATGAGTAATTTATTTTTCTCGAAGGTGCTCTCTTCACTCATGAAACTGGTAGCCCAACCTGAGGCATGATAGTCAGAGATTAAGATTGAAGTTTTTCTTTCCGGAAACACAGTCTTTGTATAAATGACATACAGCAGAAGTTTGTCTCCAAGGTCCGCAGTTTGCGGAAGGTACGCAATTCGATCTTTTCTGGGCTCGAGTATCACCACGTGTTTACTAGATTCTGGTTTCAAAATCTTTGTTAGCCGCAATAGTATAGGGAAAGAAACAACCAGTTAGCGTTTTGGATCTAGAGCAGGCTTCGTGGCTTTATCGCACTGACAGTAAGGGGGAAAACATCATCGTTCTTTGAATACCTTTGCTTTGGCAGTTTGTTCCTAGACTGACAAAATAATTTAAGTCACACGGGCCAGCAGGAGGTCGTCTTTTCCTGCTCGTATGCATATTCCTATGTCCAGAAAGGAAAGTGGGGACTGGGAAACGAAAGCGGCGATTTGGACAAACCCGGACCGAGGCCCGACCGGGAGCCCGCGGGGCGCACAGCGTGCCCGGCCCCAGCAGGCGGCGCTGCCCTCCCGGCCGTGCCCCGCGGTTTCGGGCCGAGCTGTGGAAGATGCCCGGGTGACATCGGTGTCGTCTGACACCGGGGGTTTGCAAGCAGAGCCGTGGCCCACGAAACGGGAGAGAGGGGGAATCAAGAAGAAGAAGAAAGGAAGTTTTGTAATCAGTGAAGTTAGGTCGGGTGTAAGGACTATTATTAATTTCCTTGGAGTGGCTATGATCCCGGAGAGGATGGGATTGCTGTTCTTAACACCCTATTTTTAGCAAGAAGCACTTTCAGAGTTGGGAACTGCATACCTAACAAATGCATTAAAATACAATGAAAATTTTCCCCAATGCGGATGAAATTGACACAGAGGAAATAACTAGCTTATGGGCGAGCAGAAACGCTCGGTGCTTTTCATACAAACGCGAAAAGTATTACTGAATTACAGTCTCAGTTTTGATGCTTTCAATCTTTTTCAGGAAAGGTGTTTCAGTTCTGCGCCGAGTATGAAAGAGTTTCAGTGAAGTACACGCTGCTGACTTTTCAGTTTAATCTCAATCTTCCTGTAATCTCAAAATTCCCGTTTAACAGAACACAAGGATTCAGGCAGTGCCTTTATACTGTCTGCCTTCTCTAGTGGCTAAAACAGTTAGGCAACCCTGATATTGAGGGACATAATGTATGATTTGGAGCATTAATAATGCAGACCTGATAGGCCTTGGCTCTCTGTGCAGTTCATGGAGAAACTAGATGCAATTCCCCAGGCAAAGGACACTGTGCACCGTGTATGCATATTTCGGAAGCATTTTTTGGTGTTTTTCTGCCTCTGAACTAGCAGCCACTGCCTGCAAGCACTTGATAACCCCTCTTATCTTTTTATAAAGATGATCTGTTTCTTTCCAGTATAGTAACTATCGGGAAGAAATAAATGCTAATAGAGAGGTCCTAGGAGAATGAAATCAGACATTTCAATGAAAAAGGGTGAAGAGGAAGTAAGATCTGTCCTTCTGGGTCTGAAAAGAAAAAACTCACAAGCAGAGTCAATGACAAAAACACTGACAGGATTTCAGTGATGGGATTTCAAGTGCAATTAGATCATTATGGGGCCATCAAAGGTCCCTTCTGTTGCTGTTCTGCCTGAGCACTTCCAAAGCCCCTGTAACCATGCTTCACCTGTGGCCTTGGGAAATAAGGAAACTGGGAAGATTGTAAGTGCTGTGAAGGTACCAAAGATGATGTGACTCCTATGTCGTTAGCCACAGTAACAAGTGCGATCCCAGCTAGACCATAAGTAGTCCATTGAGGCAGGATTATTCTTGCAAATCGAGATATAAAAAGGGTGTTAGACAGAATTATGCCTAACCATGTGCTGTGAGTATCTGTGTGAGGGCATATCGTTTTGTGTTTCAAACAGGTTTTTACCTGTGGTTTACCCATGATTTCTGTCACCATTGCTGGTTTCTAACCCTATAGTCAAGACACCAGAAAACAGGAGAAATGTGTAGTAGAAAGATGCTGAGTACTAAGGGAGTTTCTACTGATGGCTGACAGACCTGAATTCAGGCAAGAGTCTAACTGCCAGACTGCCTGTCTGCCAAAATCTTTTTTCTTTTCTCCTAGCATTATTACTTCTGCACGCGAGCCACTTATGACTGTTACGCACTCATCTTCATAAGGTCTGTCTTTTCCCAGAAGAGATCTATATGGTCAGTCACATTTACAAGGTTTGATTTGTCTGGCCCTTCTGGTCTGTCTGCTTTTAGACTGGGGACACACAACTATATTTTTGCATCTGTCTTTGGAGTACTTGCTCCCCGTGTACTCTCTCATGACTTGGAGTGGGAGCAACCTGGTACCATAACACTGGACGCTCTACTTGAAGGGACATGATCTGGATCCCAATTTCCTGGCTCAGTTGTGGGCCAAATATGTGTTAATGAACCTGCCAGTCCATTGAAAACAAGTCATTATTCTCCTTTTAGAGGAAAAGGAATGAATAACTTCTGCTTTTCCTTTTCTGTATTCTAGAAAATGCACTTAATACCTTTGCCTGACCTTCCTTCACTGATAAATACCAGGCTTGATTCTCCCCTGCTTTTCAATCTATATAGACATTATCCTTTGTCCTAAGATGTTGCGATATAGTAACATGTCAGAAATAGCGGCAGTTAAAATCTATTTGTCAAAAAAAAGAGATTAAAGAATGAATCATATCTATTAAATGTGTCCAAAGCTCCTGCTGAAAAAGGACTTCACTTAGAGCCATAGTATTGAATTAATGGTGTAAACAAAATTACAGAATATAAACCCCTCGAAACTGAGTTCAAAGAAATAAATGGCATGGCATATGTACTATAACTGAAAGGATACGGAGTGAAAAAAAACCCCAAACCTAAACATCTATGACCATTGTTTGTTATCAGTCAAGAATGGGTTCAGCATTCAGGAGATTCTAAGAATAGGTGTTAATAAATTCCAGCTTAACGTAAAGCTTGTACCAGGGAACAAGTAGTATGCTATGGTGTACAGTTGAAACTTCGAGCCTACCACAAATCCCAGAAGCACACATTCCCAAAACAAATGCTCTCCAGCAAATACCAAACAAAAATAACTTTTCAACAGAAGATGTCTCTGGAGCATAGAAAAATACCAGCCCTCTTAGGACAGTCATGCAGGAGAAAGTTAGTAAATAGTCATCATAAACTCCAGCTTCTTTTGTGGACTCTGCCAATAACCATCGTGCCTGGGTGGTGGCGAGAAGAACAAGATTATTTTCATCTTCTTTATGTGACAAATTCCTCTGTTCTCCAGATTAAATGAAATAAAGCCCTTCACTGCATCTGGTGTAATAAAGTTACTCTGTTACCTCCTTCTAGTCCAGATGAGGCAATCAGAAATGAACACTTTTCCCTTAGCAGCTGCTGCTTCTTTTGATCAAAATTACTCTGTGTACTTAGTGACTGTAAATCTGAAGGAGGAAGTGTTTTTAGGAGATGGAATAGACATGCATCACCCTCTTTGGTAAGCATTTAAGGCTTTCTGTACTCTGGGGACTGCAAAAAAACCTCTGCATATTTCAAGATCTCAGATGTTATTCTTTATTAAAGGGATTTTCCACAGCAAAATCTACAAGCATATAAGGATATTATTCAGCCCAAATGAATTCATAATTAAGAGTTCAAACAAAGCAAAATCCAGGATTTTTTGAGAATCTTAATAGATCTCACATTACTAGGCTGTTACCAGACCAATCCAGAAAGGAATGAATAAAGTTTAAACCATTAAGCCATCAGGGTTTTTGAGGAAATGGAAAGCATCCATCCTATCTAAGAAATCAAATTCCAGAGAAATTGGGAAAGCAAGTCCATTAGTTTCTTGGGGTTCTTTTAAGCCAGCAGGGTTTTATCAACACAGCTTCCTTTTTAACTGTGTAATATTACGTACGTTATTTCAACATAAGTTCACCCAGAACATTCAGATAGGGTGTGTCCACGGCAAGTGCTGGCACGTCAGCTGCATTCCCAGATTAATCCATTCTTACTTCTAAATAACTGGTGGCCACAGTTCGTTCTTCTTACTACCTGCTGCAATAGCAACTCAAGCTATTTATCTGGATCTCTGCCATCTCAGAACAGCAAAGATTCTAGGTTCATGCTATGTCTGAATGAAGGTAGAATCGCTATTTGGCAGCAACGCGGAAAGAGGAAGACTTAGCACTCCATACAGTTTCATGCATTCATTGGGTAGCTCGGATTTTGGAAAGTTCCAGCTCAGAAGGAAATTTGAGATTATTTTGCCATATCTCTGGTTTATCACACGAGATATGCTTTACTCAAATATCCTTTTTCAAGACTAACCGCTTTGTATAAAGCATTTCAGACTGAGCAGAAGATTAACTCAAGGCAGAAAAGAGCAATATTTGAGGCTCTTGTAGTGACAGGAACTCAAATAGGTCCTATGTCCCTCAGTGATCTGTGAGGCGGACGAAATTTTCCCACAGTGTCTTTCACAGTCCAAGTTGGGAAAAATAATGGTTTTATGACTTCAGGCCTGGTGTCATCCCGGGTCCCAAGAATTAAGTTGTTATATATATATATATATATATATATATA
>VZSC01000059.1:148-10236 GCA_013398225.1 Steatornis caripensis | reverse complement strand
GGGGGGGGGGGGGGGGGGGGGGGGGGGGGGGGGGGGGGGGGGGGGGGGGGGGCGGCCCTGAGGAAGAAAAGGAAGTTGCACAGTTGTAAAATGAGGGTGGCCTTTAGGTTGTTCTGACACTGTGATATTTTTTGCAAATTACTCCAACAATAGGAAGGGAGGTGCACGTTGATTTCGAGGCTGTTTTATGTACAGCTCTTCAACAAAAAAAAAACTGGTAAAAGACATTAGTGCCACTGAGAAGGACCTCTGAGCGACACTAGAAGACTGGTGCCCAGAGAGAGGGAAACTTTAGATGGAAAGTTTTCGAAAGAACTCACTTTTTAAAAATTTACTATATTGTATGTTGCTAGGTACAGTCCTCTTATCACTGATTACTCCTTTTAATGTAGATTTCAGGTTGGGAAAAGGAATAAACATCGTCATGCTGCATACTTCACGCTGAGACTTCGTGTTTTGCAGGCAGTAGCTCTGCCTTGGGTTAACGGTGTAATGTGGCCCATTACTTAGGATGTGACTTCTGCCTTCTTGCTAACAGTCCTATATCATGTTGGCCAAATGTATTACTGTGTAAGAAATACATAAAGTGCAATTTTGTTCCTCTCAGCATTGTTAAGAGATGCTCAGTTCAGGTGTAGGAAGCAGAAATCAGTGTGTTCAATGAAATGAACTGGGGTATGGGAAACTTTGTCGTGCCCACCAGGACACAAAGTGTGTGTTGTGATTTTACTGGGAGTTGATTGAAACCTAAGCTTTTCACAGGTGAGCCAGGTCTGAGTCTAAATGGATGGCTCTTACAAGAACATATATGGCGCCTGTAGAGCATTGCACTTGTTTTCCTCCTTTGTTAAAAAGATCAAAATGACTGTTCCTTAGTTTTAATGTAAATATTCCTCCGTTTTCTTTGTTTGCACAAAGTATGTGTTGTTTTCAGAACCTCTACCCATATTGTTGCACACTAGAACTATGAATCCTTCTGTCCCTTGCACCCGCTGTCTAGATTTGGATCTGAAACTCTGTGGATCAGAGTCACAAATTTGAACTCTAAATCCGTGTATAGAGATATATACACATGCATGTTTGTGTATATATGAGTTTACGTAATTCTGTACAGGTGCATACAATTCTCAAACTAGGAGGAAAAACTAAGAACAACCTACGCGTTCAGCTTGGGTTGGGTATGCCCTGCTGTGATCAGAGGAAAAATTACAGCTCATGACATAGCTAAACTGTCCGATTAAAACTGGTTTATACATAACACAGCAGTAGGTCTACAGCAGAGTAGATTTTACCTACTGAGTATACGCTGGGGTTTTGTCAGTCGGCTGTGCTATTGTGCTTTGCTACCCTGGCTGGGGTCGAGCTGGATGCTTACGGTACATCTAAAACACATCTGTCACAGCACAGCATTGACATGCTGTTTTGAAGTTTCTATGTTATGAACTCTTAAATTCTATTAAACCTTACAACGCTGAAGAATGGACTCATCCATGAGATTCAGTACTTTTAGTGTTCTCACCCCAAATAATTTGATCTGCCTTCCAAGTGTTTGCTCTTCCTCTGTCTCATGAATATCTGTTACTATGTGATCCACCTTTAAGATACTAGCTCTCAGTCCTGTAGCACTGGCCCTGTCCTCCAGCTCTCCCCATCACACAGACCTTTAGTGCCAGCATGTACACCATCAGTTTCCTATGCGTCAACCGTGTAGAAATCACCTGAAGTAGTTAATATTAAGTGGTTTAAACGAAAGAGATAAATTCATTTGATGTTATTTCTTGCTCAACATAACCAATGATCTCCTATCTATGAAAATATTCTTCTAGGACAGTTTTGAATGAGTTCTAATTACGGAATTAACTGGAAAACATCTGATGTTATCTTAGACCATCTTTCTTCCTTGCATTTTTTTGTCTGTACTCTTGAACACAGCCCATCAAGAATTAAACATGCTCAAGGGGGTGGAAGAACATATTAATAAGGAAAGATAAAAGCAACTAAACATGGGAAGTTTGGCCAAACAATTTACAAGACAGACCATGATGGCTTTGTATTTGTTACATGGAAATTCCAGAGAGGGCGAAGAACTCAGACTTGGAGAAAAAGGGACCGTAACTTGGAAGAGTGGAATTGAAAAATTCTATCCAAAACATCTGGGGGAAACAACCCTTCTAATTGTGAGATATATTATACTGTGGAATAGTTTCTCCTGATTAAACCCTGTCATTTGAGGTTTTTCTTTTTTCAAATAATGGTTTTAAAAAATAGGATGCGTACGGAAGAAATCTTGCACAATTTGGGGATACATCGACCTGAGTTCTAACCTGCTCTGGAATTTTATAATATGTTTACAAAACCAACATTTAAATAAAACAATGATGTTGCAATTTATTTTATCACTTAATTTGTATGAGTTCCAGGTTCCATCAAGCCTGCATAATGCTCAAGCACAGCCAGCCTCTTTTGCGCAAGGGATGTGACTTATGCAAAGATGCCTGAATTGGGTTTGAGTAAAGTAGCTTTGTACCAGAAATGCTGTGCCTGCATGCACGCTGCATCCTGCTGTCCAGGCTACCGCAGCCTGCCTCCCAGGGTGTCCCGGGTAACTCCAGCGCTTCAGAGCTTGTGCGGGTATGCTGATGGGGTTTCCAAGATGGGTCAGGAATGCGTGCATACGTTTGCAGGAATTTGGTGGCCTAAGATGACGCTCCGAGTTATGCCCACTTGTGATGGCTGCATGTTAACAAGATATGGTTTGATAAACTGATCGGTGAATTAAACTAGTTGAAAGAAAACTTCTCAGGTCTGATACAGAAGACTGCCGCCCCAAAAATTCATACCTTGCATCTAAAAGAAGATATTTGTTCCCCAAAGGCGGCTGTTTCAAATACTTTAACATCCTTTTCCTTAGGCCATGTACTAATTTTCTTTTACGTAACTGAAGGTATAGTTTCACATGTGTATAGATCGAACTTTCAAGAAAGTACCGAAGAAAAAACAATAATCAAGGATTAAGATTCTGCCTTTCAGAAAGCTATAACAGAGGCCCAATTATGGAGCTTTATAGAGAGAAAGGACTGATTGCCTTTATCCAGATCACCCTCTGCCTTATGCCTCCTGTTTTGAACACTTTCTTTTATATTATTGGTCCTTTATTTTTATTCTGTTAAGGTTTAAACACTGGGGAAAAAAAGACACATTATTTTGTGTCTCAAATAGGATGCTTAAAACAGTAAGAAGGAGTTTTATTTTCCTGATTTTTTTTTTTTTGGATACTATCAGTCTTCTCTTTGCCATGCTTTTAGATGTATCATTGAACAAAGTTCCCTTATTTGTTGTGGAAAGAAGCTTGGCCCCACTCTTCAGTATTGCTCGCCATCATTCTCGCAGTGAATAAGCAGTTATTTACGCATGTAATTGCTTTGCAGACCTAATTCATGAGTTCACTAATTGTGCACGTTCACATGTTAAAACTGCCTGTGTTAATTTTCCGAACATTAGCTCCAATGCTTGAGCTAGGAACACTTGTTCAATATTTGCTTTAGTGTTATTGGGAAAGGTGAGCCTAACCTGTGGCATACACCAACAATAATACGCTAATATATTCACTACAAAGAACTTTTGTTCCGGCTATCTGACTTGGCTTTTCTGAAGAGCTTAGCACCTCACGTGTATTAATCCATTTAGTGATGTGGATGCTGAAGTGAGAACTGGTTTCAGCATTTTAACAAAAAATCTTTGTTTCTACAAAAAAAAAAAAAGTGACCTGCAATTAAACACCAATAGTATGACCTTTCTGAAGATTTGGTTCAGGAAAACAAAAGAAAAATATGTAGCTGTCATGACAACAATAAGATTGACTTTTATAGTAAGGAAAAAACAGTTTCTGTGTCCACATTCTGTGGGTTATATTTTTCTTTTTCCTCTCACAGGCATGACTCTCATGCTACATACTGTAAGCAGTCCAGCTCCACTAACAAACCACATTTTGGGACTGATCTAGGAGTTCCTTCTCCAGTGTCATGTACAATAGGAGCAGTGGAATACAACACTCTAATCTCCAGCTGAAATTGGCGTCTCTTTCTCAAAAGTCCTTTTATTTTCATTTGGACCCCCATGAAAGTCAACTTTGTAGAATAATGAACTCCAGGAAGGAGCTGGAGCTCGTTTACTATTTGAACAGTACAAAACCTTCCATAATAGGTTGACGTTATTCAGTGTGCAGCAAAATGGAACTGGTGTAAAACTGCTTATTTATAAATACTTCAGTTGTTTGTTACCACGAGAAGAAGAGATTAATTTACAAATTGTTCATCTTTCCTGTTCACAGTTCCAGAACTGCTAGTCCACTTGTCTCTAGCTGCTATGTGCAATTATTGTGCAGGCTGCCAGGAAGAGAAACAATGAAGTAGTGTGTCCTTCAATTAACAATGGCAGATCAAACGGAAAGTATTACTAAGAAAACATTTCCTAGCCATTTTTCTCCAGAACACACAAGTGCAATTAAGTACAAAACCAGAGACATCCTCTCTACTGCCTGTTGTAGGGCATTGTTATTTGAAACAACCTGCTTAGGGTAAGAAACAATCCTTACAAAATTTAGCCCACTATTACGAAATGCAAAGCAGCCAGCTGGAACTTTTTGGTTCTGGATGCTTTATTAATTTACGCGCAGCCTTTAGCGTGTTTATCCCCCCAAGTGTGCCTAGAGATAATGAGGTGCTATATTTGATACTTCACCTGATTAAGAGGGTGAAGAGGCGTAGAGAGGTCATGAGAGTGTAGGAGAGCAAGGAATGGGATGAAAGCAATTCCAAGGGTGCTAGCTCAGGGCCATATCAGTTTCACTCCTTGCCTGTCTTCTCTTTCTCCCTGTAGGAGAAAGTGACAGCACAGGTGACAGGGGGACTTCGCTACCCTGCACTTGGATAAAGCTGCAGGTTTTTGTAATCCATAACTAACTTGAAAAATGAAGCTTTGGTGTGTGGAATAATGGGCCTAGTTCTTCTAGGACAGTACAGCCCTGTGAACTGACAGCAGTGTTACGTGTGGTACCTTAGGATAAGTATTTCCAGAAGCTCTCTCTTGGTATAGCTTAGCTCCTGTAGTATTCTATGGTTGCTCTGATAATAATTCAGGAGGCAATAAGGAATGCTTTAAAAATGATCTCTGAAAGTTATGCACAATAAATTTTAAATACCAAATTAATACCTGCAGCCTTCATAGACTGTCGCAGAGACACGTTAAGGCTTCCGCATCCAAAGGGAAGAAAGGTCAAAGGATTGCAGCACAGTGGTACAAAGGGTATTCATCTCCAGAGCCAGGAAAAGACCTTTTCTGCTTCTTGGATTCTCTTCTAAACACTGCTGCCTCTTGCATAAAATATAGCAGTGTTAGTTTGTACACTTTGAATACAATTGTCTAAAACATGGGCTTAAGGAAGGAAGTGAAGATTTTATGTCTGAGATGAAAATCAAGAGCATAAACTGCTGCTGCTGTAGTCGTTGACTTGGGAGCTGCTCTGCTCCCTTTCCAATTTCATATGCCTTTTATCTTTCATCTCATTCCAGCTGTCAGGGTAGTGGTCTGTCCTCCTCCTCCTGATTCCCTCCTCTCTGCTGGAGCTGAAGCTGTAGCAGAAAAAAGAGCCTGAATACTCAATGGGAGGGATCTTGAATTTGTGAAAAAGGACAACTTGTTGCCTTTTTCATTTTGTTCTTTCTTATTGTAGTTGCCTTCTTCAGAACTTTCAAACATGAGTGCAGACAGTTTTGGAATGGCGTTTTTGTTCCATGGTTGCATACATGAAACTTTGCGTATTTGTATTATACTCGTCTGGAGCCCAAGTGAAAAACATGGAAGTAGTTCTTCAGATAATTTAAGAGTCTGCTGGTGTTTTGTAAGAAGTTTTGCAAAGATAAGTGGTCAATTCCTATGTTTCACATCTCTAAAAGCTACAGCTAAGCATGTCTTTCCCACCATCATATTTAGCTCTTGTCTCTCCTTGAGGATTTTCTCTGATCAGAGTGTGATTTACTTGATTTGAATTTTAAAATTAACAAGATGACATTTTTGGTTGGATAGCTTTGGGCAGTTATGTGAGCCTACAAACAAATCCCATCGGTAGAAAAGGTAACTAAGAATATTTTTGTAGATGAAAACGTGTATCTATGAATACTCATGTGCAACATAAAACGGCATGGAGAATGAAAACAAAACAGTGCCCACATGAGGTTTTATAACAAGATCTTACCAGAATCTTGTCTTTTATAGTTTGATTAAATCCCTTACCCTTTGTTTAAAAAAAAACAGTATTACATCATTTCATAAAATAAGACGAATCCATTTGCATTTTTAAGAAACTATTTTAATCTGCAGTACAGAAAGTTTACTGTCCTTTTAACTGAAAAAGTAATATGTTCATAATTTTCTTGTTCTAAGGCTCCCTGGGTCAAATGACCTAGATTACACAAGAGACTAGATCCGTAACTACCTCCAATTATTTGTTTTATTTCTTTGGCTAATTCATGTGATGATGTGGGATTAACTGATGTTCGGTTTGATTGAATACCACTCCAAATGTGTGGAAATGGCAATATCTCAAATTTTTTGAAACAATCTCAGCACTGTGATGCTTGCCTGCCTTTACTGCTCAAATGCTTTTATTAATCTATGTAAGCAAACGGCTTACGTACGGGACACACCTTAGGTATATTGTAAAACCTCTGGTCCCTGAGGAAAGACTGTAGATCAGCTTTGCTGTTCAAAGTGTATGATTTTTATCAGTGCCACTGGCAATTAAAACTATTAATGATTCATCAAAAGATTTTCAGCAAAATAAAGACATCGCAATGGCTTAACTCCAAAAGTTTTCGTTGTCCTTGCAGCTGTTATTTTGCTCCATTTCCTTTTTTCAAATAACATCCTATCTGCAAATATGACACTTGAAGATTCAGGAAAAAGTGACACCTCACTTACTAAGAGTGTCTCTGCTTTTCCATTAATAAATGTTGTATTATCCTAAGTACAAAATCCGCTTAGATGAGTATACATAAGAGCATAGGATTCATGAGAAGCCAAGAACAAATGTGAGTGCTTTCCTGAGTGTAGGGAATGAGTCTAACACACTTATCTGAAGTTTTCCTCCTCTTTATCTCCTGGGGCTTGAACATTATTGTTCACAAATCTCTGTTCTTTTATTTGGTTATTGCAACAGTAATTGTTCAGCAATTAAACTGGGGATTGTTTATCTTGTGCATGACTGGGTTGTTTATAATTACTCCAGGGAGACTTGTTGAAAGTGCTGTGGGTTTTCTAGTCTCGCCATGATTCTGGGAATACTCCTGTGAATGGGCTCCATATGCCCAAGGACTCCAGCCAGAGCTCTTTAGCGGGGCAGCATTGCTCTTTGGGTGCCAGGCTTTGCGCAGAAGAGGCTTACTGGATAGGAAGGCTTGACAGGTGATATCAGAATCACTTCTTTCTAGTAGTCTTGCAGGTATTGAATTATGATGTGGTTGGGGAAAAACATGATGTGGTTGTAACAGAGAACTATCAAGTTCAGGCAAGATCCTACTCTGGTCTTGGGAGTACCAGCTGGGTCATGCTGCTGATGGACAAGCGAGGGACTCAGTTTTTGTTGTTGGTCTTTCTGTTGTTGCATTGCTGTCGATGCAAATAAAATAAATATTACTTATACATTAATGTTATTGTTAGAGTTGGCATGCTTCAGACTGAATTACTTGTTCAGGCTGTACCACCCATGTTGAAATCCATGCTCAGAGTATTTACATTGAAATCTTTTCTCTATCACATCATTGTAGAAAGTAGGACTAAATTGCATCTTAAGCAGTAATCCATTTATTCCTGTATCCCAAAACAAGGGATCAATACCTGGCTTCCAGCCTGGTATCACTGGCAGAATTTTGGGTATTTTGATCATGGATCAGTCTACATGACACCAGGCCTGCTGGTGACAGATGGGGTACACACTAGATTCGAAGAGGGAAAGGGATAAAACCAGGCTCACAAGAGGTAAGTCCTGGGGGCATCACACCAATGTTTGAAGGCCAGTTCACCAGCAAGGTCCTTCGGTCTGCTATTTCAGTGGAGGCAGGGAATGAAGATCCATGTGGCAGCAAATACACAAGGGTTATTGATGTGTCAGAAACTACGGAAGTGCCTGAGAATGGTCATGTAGGAATTAGGGCTTCTCCCCCCAAAAAGGTGGCAGGATCACTAGCCCAACTGAATTGCATCTACACCAATGCGCACAGCACGGGCAACAAAGACAAGGAGCTGGAAGCCGTTGTGCAGAAGGAAAACTATGATTTAGTTGCTGTAGTGGAAACATGATGGGATGACTTGCACAACTGGAGTGCTGCAAAGGATGGCTATAAACTCTTCAGAAGGGATAGGCAAGGAAGGAGAGGTGGTAGGTAGTACTATACATTTGGGAGTGTTTTGATTGTCTAGAGCTTTAATGATGATGATAAGGTTGAATGTTTATGGGTAAGAATCAGGTGGAAGGCCAACAAAGCAGATATCATGGTGGGAGTCTGTTACAGACCACCCAACCAGGATGAAGAGGCAGAACATTCTGTAAGCAGCTGGGAGAAGTCTTATGATTGCTAGCCCTTGTTCTCTAGAGGTCTTCAACTTACCAGATGTCTGCTAGAAATACAATACAGCAGAGAGGAAACAGTCTAGAAGGTTCCTGGAGTGTGTGGAAGAACTTCCTGACACAGCTGGTGAGGGAGCCAAATAGGAAAGGTGCCCCACTAGACCTCTTGTTTGTGAACAGAGAAGGACTTGTGGGCGATGTGATGGTTGGAGGCCGTCTTGGGCATAGTGATCACAATTCTTGGAGAAGTAAGGGGGGGAGGGTCAACAGAACTGCTGCCTGGGCTTCCAGAGGGCAGACTTTGGGTTGTTAGGAGACTGGTTGACAGAATCCCTTAGGAGGCAGTCCTGAAGAGCAAAGGAGTCCAGGAAGGCTGGACACTCTTCAAGAAGGAAATCATGAAGGCACAGGAGCAGGCTGTCACCATATGCCAAAAGACAAGCCAGTGGGGAAGAGGACTGATCTGGCTGAACAGAGGGTTTTGACTGAAATTGAGGAAAAAACATGAGAGTTTGGCCTTTGGAAGCAAGGGCATGTTACTCAGGAGGACTGCAAAGATGTTGTAAAGTTATGCAGGAAGAAAATTAGAAGAGCCAAAGCCCGTCTAGAACTTAAACAGGCTGCTGCTGTAAAAGACAATAAAAAATGCTTCTATAAATACATTAACAACAAAAGGAGGGCTAAGGAGAATCTCCATCCTTCATTGGATGTGGGAGGAAACACAGTGGCAAAGGATGAGGAAAAGGCTGAGGTACTTAATGCCTTCTTTGCCTCAGTCTTTACTAGTAAGATGAGTTGTTCTTTGGGCACTCAGCCCCCCGAGCTGGAAGACAGGGATGGGGAGCAGAATGAAATCCCCACAATCCAAGGAGAAATGGTTAGTGACCTGCTGCACCACTTAGACACACAGAAGTCCATGGGGCTGGGTGGGATCCACCCAAGGGTACTGAGGGAGCTGGAGGAGGTGCTCGCGAAGCCACTTTCCATCATTTATCATCAATTCTATCCAACTGGGGAGGTCCCAGTTGACTGGAAGTTAGGAAACACAATGCCCATCTACAAGAAGGACTGGAAGGAGAATCAGGGGAACTACAGGCGTCTTAGATTGACCTCGGTGCTGGGGAAGGTTATGGAGCAGATGATCTTGTGTGCCATCGTGCCGCATGTACAGGACAACCAGGTGATCAGGTCTAGTCAGCAGGGGTTTATGAAGGGCAGATCCTGCTTGACTAACCTTCTATGACAAGGTGAGCTGCTTAGTGGGTGAGGGCAAGGCTGCGGATGTTCTCTACCTGGACTTTAGTAAAGACTTTGACACTTTCCCACAGCATTCTCCTGGAGAAACTGGTTGCTCATGGCTTGGACGGGCATGTGATTCACTGGTTAAAAAACTGTCTGGACGGCCAAGCCCAAAGGGTTGTGGGTGAATGAAGTTAAATCCAGTTGGCAGCCAGTCACAAGTGGT
>VZSC01000057.1:46881-117092 GCA_013398225.1 Steatornis caripensis | reverse complement strand
CCGCCCGCGGAGGGGCCGCCCGCCGCCCTCTACCGCCCGCCGCTGCCTTTCGCCGCCCTGCCCGGCGCCGCGCCGCCGCCGCTGCTCTGCTTCTCGCCCTCCGTGCCTGCCGCGGCGACATCGGCCGAGCCCTTCCCGCAGACGCAGCGCAAGGTGCTGCTGGACGTGAGCACCGGGCAGTACTACCTGGTGGACACGCCGGTGCAGCAGCCCCTCAAGCGGCGCCTCTTCGACCCCGAGACCGGGCAGTACGTGGAGGTGCCGGTGCCCCAGCAGCCGGCCGTCGCCCCGGTCCCGCTGCCCCTCTCGCCCCTGGCCGTCAACGCCGGGGCCTACGGCACCACGTACATGCTATACCCCGGCCTCCTGCCCACGGCTGCCGTGCTGCCGGCCGGTGCCCTGCCGCGCCCGCTATCCCACCCGGGCAGCGACGCCAGCGCCCAGGCTGAGCCCGGCAGCCCGGCGGCGGCGGCGGCAGACGCGGCTTTCACCGAGACCCCCTACTACGTGGCTACCGGCAAGGCCCCGCCGCCGCCACGCCGCGGGACAGCCGAGGCGAAGCCGGTCATCAGCATCACTGCGCCTGCCACCGGCCCACGGATCGTCGCGCCGCCCTCCTTCGATGGCACCACCATGCGCTTCGTGGTGGAGCACCGGTGAAGAGCGAGGGTGAGTGGGTGTGGGCCGTCAGGCGTGGCAGTCACCAGTGATGATTAAGGGCCAAGCGAGTTACCCGCCGAATGAGAGCTGTGCCACAGCTTCTCCNCCGGCCCACGGATCGTCGCGCCGCCCTCCTTCGATGGCACCACCATGCGCTTCGTGGTGGAGCACCGGTGAAGAGCGAGGGTGAGTGGGTGTGGGCCGTCAGGCGTGGCAGTCACCAGTGATGGTTAAGGGCCAAGCGAGTTACCCGTCGAATGAGAGCTGTGCCACAGCTTCTCCTCGAGGGGGGTGAGTAATAGGCCTGGGGTCCGCAGGCGGGCCGTCACCAGGACTGAAAATACAGGCGTAAGGTAGAAATGCAGAGGTTACCCATGCCTGTCGGTGCAGTTCGGGATCCCTCAGAGCAGATAAATAACCCCTTTTTTGGCCCAGAGGCAGTTTCGGTAGAAGCACACCATAGTCGCTCGTCACACAGCCTACTGTATTTGTACGGCTCCATGGCTGGGGGGCCCCATCTCGGTGGGGTCCCCTTGCCCCAGGGGAGGGGAATGCTGCTGGGCACCTCCTCTGGACCCACCTTGCAAGCCATGAAGCGGCCCCTCCACCTCGGCAGCGCATCCCCGATTCGTCACCTCTCACCTTGTCCTCCAGAGGGGAGGCGAGCACCCGCCCCTCTGCCCTGAACTCCTGCTTCTCTCCATCCTCAGGAAGAGCAGGAGAGGGGTCTGATACGGGCACACCTTTATTTTGGGTCCTTCTTGTTAGTGGGACGAGGGAGCAGGATGCGTGGGGTGTGCTTCCCCCAGTGCCATGGGGCTGCTGGCAGGGATGCCCGTGGCTGCCTGTGCTGCGGGAGAGCTCCAGCAGACCCTGCGAGCACTGCTGCAAATTATGATTTTGCATGGCTACTCTGAGCTTGGCCTGCTGCAGTCCCACCAGCGTCCGGTTGCCTAGGGCTGTAACCCAGGGCCGGCTTCCAAAAGTGAGGACGCGTGTGCAGGAGCATTGAGTGTCTGGTCTGGTGCAAGGAGACAGGCACGGGACTGGATGTGCGGCATGCATCGAAACCGGGGTGCAGAATGTCTTGTGCAAAATAACCAAGGAACGATGCCACTTCATTTTAAAATAACCGAAATATTAAGAAAGCGTCCTCAGGATGGGTGTCGTTCCTCCTTTTGCCTCTCATGTTAAAACATACAGCTCATCTTAATCAAGTGCAGTATTGGGCAGAGCTACCAAGTCTTTCGTGGCTTACCAAAGACTCATTGAGTTTGTTCTTGGTGTGTGTGTATCAAGAGGCAAAGAAGAACAGCAGTGACAGTTGGAGGTTTGGGTTTGCCACCAGTTTGCTCTGAGTTTTGTTCAGTTGTGTGCTTGAGGGTGAATTTTTTCTTCCAGCGTTTGAGTTACCTTTTTTTGCTTCTGTAGTTCTTTTAGTTTGCATTATCTATGACTGCATAGTAGATTATTTGCTGAATGAAACCTTACTGAAATGATTTATACACTTGTTTCTTCTCTGCTTGTATGTAAATATTTTATCTTGAAAGTGCCAATCTTTTATCCTGGATATAAATGCAATTGTTTTCATTGGACCTTATGGGGTCACTCAGGACAGACAAAGGGCCAGTTTAAGTTGAGCTCTGCTGTGCTACTTGAGTTGATCTTGTCAGTAAAGTCTTGATAGAGTATCTAGATAAAACGGCAGAAGATACTTGATTTTTTTCCATTTGGTCTGTCGGCTGAATTCAGACTGCTAGCCCAAGGAACTGGTTAGATTTCAGTTTAGGGACTTGCTGTTATTGAAAAGGTGTGGTATATAGTACCCCTATTTCTATCTTACTGCAGCTATTTAAACGAAAAGCTCTAGCTTTTCATTACATCACTCTTCAAAAGTGAAACCCATGGTATTTCCTGATGTGATTCGCCCCTCATGTTATCCTGCCGTGCCATGCAGCTAGCTTGCCCGCAATGCCTGGTGTGTCACTGAGGCGGGTGATGCTCTCGGCAAATTGCTCTTTCTCACTGGTGAAGCCGATCGCTCCATCCATGCTCTGCTTTTTTGTGTTATGTCGGAGCTCTACCGTTGCGAGACAGGTGTGAAAGCTGCCCCAAAGGACTCGTGATGCAAAACCTTGCGTACTCATTCCAGAAGGTCATTCAGCAGTTTGAAGACTTTAATCTTTTACCATTAATAAGGCCAAGATGCACGTTGTCTAATACAGACAGGGACGCCCCCTCCCTGCCATCTCAGACCAGCTGAGGCGTACATCCCGCTGGGGTGTAATGGGTGCGGCGTGGGGTTTTTTTTCTCAACCTGTTCTGAAGGTCAGGGAAAACAAATCACTTTAACTGTGTGCTGCAAGATGTGTTTAGCTTGTCATCAGGGTTTTTTATTTATATAGCTCTCGGTGGAAAATAAGGTATATGCCAGAGCAGAATCGCATCTATAGCCTCCGTCTTCTTTCCTGTTAGTCTGTTCTGTCCTTGTATTTACTCAGCATTTTCATTCACCTACATAACTTTCATGTCCCTGGGGATAATTTTTTCTCTTCTTCTCTCTTTTGTTACGTGCTTCTTTTTTTTTGTTTCCCCTTCTTTTCCTGTATCTCTTTTGTCTTTCTCTTCCTAATTAAATGCATGCGTTGGCTTGGGGTAGTGTTTTTTCTCTAACAGGAACAGGAATGTAATTGCATATGAGTCAGAGGATCAACTGTTGATCATTTTTTCATCCCAGTTGCTTTCACATCAGATGAGGGGTTTTTTTGATTGCAGCAATGCTTTATAGATCCTAAGATGGATTTTAAACCAGCCAGATTTCATCACATGAGCACGTGGTTTGAATAAAACACTGTCCTGTCAGGTCTTTTTTTTTCCACTAGCCAAAATAAGCTGAATGAATGCTCTTTCTTTCCACTCCTGTATTTCTTTCTGCACTGCACATAATCTCTTCCTCCCTTCTTTACTCTTTTTTTTTTCACATCTTCATTCACAAACTGCATTACTGTCTCAAAGACTGCCCTGTCAGCTCTCGGAGATCAGCGTTATAGAGCTGGCTTGAAACTTTGGTGGTGGTCTGATGCCCGCCCGTGGCGCTGCTGGCACCAAACCCTCCGCACATCTGCTGCTCTTCCAGCACTTCTCTCTGTGGCTGGTGCTCTCTTCTGCGTGATCAGTAGGATAAAATGGATACTATCTGTTTGGATTCTGGCAAAATCCAAGATGTCACTTATGAACAATTGTTAAATTTTTAATGTACGGCAAATATTAGAGAATATGTACGTGTTTCTGAGAGATAGCGTGAGGTCACTTTTCTCCCTCCTCTTCTTCACTCACAGCAGGTGGTGAGCTTTTAGCAACATAGTTCTTGCCTGCTGCCCTTCCTCCTTCGTATGGGAAAAAAACCTGAGGCTAATTTTCAGTTCCAGCAAACTTGCTGTATCTGCCTGCATCTGAACTTGGACAGCGCTGGCCTGGAGTGAGCGGACTGCCTGAAGGGAGCTCATCCCCAGCCCGGATGACTGAAAACGTGTTTTTGACTTTTGTGTCTCTTCCCCCATTACACTCTGGGGAGTTTCTGCCTTGTGTTAGGTAAATAAATGAGAAAATAACATGTAGTAAAGTAGAAAGTAACTGTAGTAGATTGTACTGCTGATATTAGAAGGATATTTTTCCTTGCTCTGTTCAAACGTGTGCCTAAATTGAAGCCACCTTATAGTTACAGGAACACACGGGACATACATTTTCTGGTTGAAGTAGGCTAAGTCAAATATGAGCAGTTCTGTCACCAAAGTATGCAAATATATGTATTAGTGGTAAGTGTTTCTTCCTACCTGCCATCAGACAATCTGTGCCTGCCTTGAAAAAGTAATTTTGTGTGGATAGCATATACAAATGATTTTTTTAAAGGCTCATAAGCTGATATTTTTAAACTCTATTTTAGTTGTGTTCTATTCAGCAAAAGTCAACTTACAACTTATATGCAGTACGTAGGATTTACTTAATGCTGATGACTTCACTGAGAATTTAGTAAAGCACCCATCCAGTTTTTGTGGGGAAATACAGAAATATCCCAAAACCTAAAAGGGCTTCAGCATTTGGTCTATTAAATCAGTCTACAAATGGAAATAAGTGTGAGCTTGTGTTCAAATCCATAGCTACTGAGAAAACGTTTAAATAGTGCTTAACCTTGATACTAATGGAAGTTAACAGTGAGCATAATGACTCTTCTTGCCCGGGATGCTTTCCTGGCCGGTATTTAAGTCTTAACTCCACAAATCATGGAGCACATGATTATGGGTTGTTTCACTTTTGCTTGCGTACGCCATGCTGGATGCTGTGTTCTTAAGGAAAGTGCTCAGGTCTTTAACTTAAGCGGATGGATCGCTTAAATCCCTAACGGATTGTTTTGCCCTTTTTCTACCTATGTGCATAGGGTTCCCCAGGACCAGTCCGCGGGAAACCATGGGGTCATAAGGCAGGGAACGTTTCACACCTTGAGCAGCAAGGATTGGTTCTGTTAAAAAAAAATAAGACCGTCTGACCACTGACTCAGTTTAAAGAGTCAGGTGCTGCTGTCTGATTCTTGGCAGTAGCTTAGGAAATTAGTTGCAAGAATAGTGTGAAAATGGAGATACTATGCACTTCCCTCGCATAGTAAAGATTGCTCTCTAAGAATTGGTTGTGGCAGCTCTCTAAGAATCTACTTTTTATTAATGATGCTTTTGTGTTTGTTTGTTTGTTTGTTTTACAGGGATAAGGAAGAGGAATCACGCTCCTTTAATTTGAAATACACTTGGTATACACATCCTAAAAACTGCTTCTACGGTTTTCTTATTTTTTGTTTCATAATACAGAACAAGTGTGTAAGTTTCTTGTTTTCTCCTAAATACCACCCAGTTTTGGAGTATGCATACATTTAATTATGCAAGCAACACTAAATTACTGCATTATTTTCTGCAAAGTTGTTTCTGTATTGAAGTCAACGTGCAGGCTTTAGGCATTGCCTCTGTGCTGGTGGCTAGCGGTAGTGGTTTGTAAAACTCAGGGTGTAAATGCAGCAGTGTTCCAGTGTGGATCCACGCACAGCTTCGTCCGGGTCCCTGGAACATGTTGTGATGATCCAGTGCAGCCCTGCAACTCTTTGAAAAACCTAAAGGCCTCAGCTCTATCCCGTAGCAGTAAATGAGGGTCTTCCCTGTAGGTTTTGATGACGATTTGTCGTCTTTTGTGTCTATTTTGTACTCTGTACTTCTGCACTTGGAATTGCAAATGGGGAGATCTGTAGTATTTAGATGGTCTTTAATGTTCATTTTTTGGCATGGTTCAAAACAGATCGTGTAAATTTCAGAAAACACATTTGACTGCTTTCAGTTTTCATTTGCTCATCTGTACTGCCTTAAACATCCCAAGTTGCCTTAATTATGACAGTGTTTAAATACTCGAAAGCCAGAAATGAAATGTAATATTTTTAGACCCCAGCTCTAAAGGAGAGGACAGCATTTATTTTTCTTTAAGACTGCAGTCTTTTCTTCCTCAAATTGCAACATTGCTGAAAACACAACCCTAGCGATTCCCCTGTGAGAGGAGCTTTTTAATGTTACAGCCCCAACAGTATATAGTCATTTCCTTAGCTGTTGTTTGACAGGTTTATCTGAGGGCTACATCCATGCTATCTGTATTTGCTAAGAAAGCATTTCTTCTTTGACCAAGAAAATATAAAATAAGATTACTCGAGATGCAGTTATATGTATGTCCATATGTCAAACTTTGCTTAAATTGGTGATTTTGTTGCCAGCAACCAGTTTGTCTCAGCAAAATTGAATCGTTATCATGACAGTAAAACTAAACTACGATAACGTGTTCCCTGCCCAAAATTTCAGTTCAGTGAAGCACTTGGGGAAGCCAAGAAATGTAGCCTAGATTACTTAGCGTAAAGCTTTCTCACGGTAACAGGTTGAAAATCAGAAATCTACATGTAAAACCCCGAAGTCTGTACGTAAGCAATTACTCACAGGCAGGATTTTCCTGCACCTGTTCTCAAGGTTTCCTGCTGCTAAGGAAGTTTGAGGGTTTCCCATTCTTAAAGGAAGTCCCAGGTTTTCATTTCCATTACTAACTCTCAAGATACAGAAAACTCAGCTTCACTGTCTTTAACCAAGCATGTGAGATTGTATTTCAATGCAATTTATTTGTTTACAGGCACAAATGAAATTGCCCTCAGGATGAAATGCACTGCGAGTATACACATAGTGAGTGATTTAACATATATCTTCTCATTTATCTTCATCGTTGTGGAAATCCAATGAAAAAATATTACTCCAACCCTTTTTAAAGAGGTTGGTGTGCCCAGCTAGAGCATATAGCGTGTAAGGTTAATCCCCGTGCTCTTCGGTTGTACAGTCTACAGTTACAAGCTTTAACTTCCTACTGGGATTCGGGCTGAATGCCTCTTAAAGAAAATGAATGCTTCTTCACCGTTTTCATGACTGATAAGTCCGTAGATGTTTCGACTAGAGTATCGGTTTTAAATGAAACAGTACTTCGGACTGCAGGACAGTGCAGGTACCAGAGTAGATCGTCCACTGTGACATACACGTGTACGGTACGTACATTATAATACTAGCATCCGTGTTTAAAAATGTTTTGTCCTATCTTTTCCTCTATCGGTGCTCGGAGCGAAGTTTCACATCGCAGTTTACAAGATACAGGTTTGCACACACTAACTCAGGGTTTACAGTTTCACCCAGTGTACTTGAAAGAAAAAAAAATGCGCAGAAAACAAAGTGCCCAGGATTTCAACACGTATTTATTGGAGGAAAAATTTGCAGGATTTTTTTTAACTGCCTGTGGAGACAAAAGCAATGAAATGAGGCAAATCCAACAGCTATTTATTTTCTCAGGGGAGATTTCTTCAGTGAAGTGTGTCAATCCCAATGTCAAACAGTGTTTGCTTGATTTTTTCTATCACTAAAGAGACTCCATGTTTGCCCCAAGGGGTCAGTTTTGCAAGGAGCTTCGCTTTGCAGACCCAGTCCAGCAGAGCCTTCGCATGCATCTCTAACTTCAGATATCTAAGCAGATTCCTGGGAACTTCAGTGGAAGTGCAGTCATTTTTTTTTTCACCCATCAACACAATGCTTTGCTGAACTTGGCCGAGAGCAGCGAGTGCCTTGCAGACCTGAGTCCTGGGGTCTTCACTCTGTACTTACAAAACCGGAGCTCTCAGCTTGAGTCTAGCTGGACCCAGCAGATAATGCCATGAAAGGTCGCCAGAAAAAAATGTGATAATAGGTGCTCCTCCATGTATACCCAGTGGTGAATTTCTCCAGCTGATGGGGTGATGTGTAACCACATATCTTGGATTAGAATCAAGCCCTCCATGTCAGGCTTCACAAGCTGCTAGTATTATATGTTTCACAGTGCAGTCATAGTACGTTACAGCTGAAATTCACCCCGTGTGCAAAGCAGGGTAAAAATCACGTGCACCACTCGAGTTCCCTCCCGGCTCTGCCGTCAGGGCTCGGGGTCTGCAATAGCCAGCCAGCCACTTCCGCGCGTTTTAGGTCAGGATCCAATTAAAAGTTTGAGCGGGACTGGAGTGATGCACAAATGTTGTTCTGGTCTTTTGCAGCGGGGCTGGTTTTACTCAGTTAAATTCAATCCTTGGTGAATCACTTGGTGAATGATTTAAAATGTATTTATGGGTTGTGTGGTTTTGGTTTTTTTCCCCTTGTCTGCATTCAAAGCTACCTTTACTCTCTCGTGTTGATGGCCAAAGTGTCATTCCTTATGCTTATAAATTACCGTTAACTTGTGGCTGCCTGAGAACACATACTTTAAAAGTGCTTGTGTTTTTTCTCCCTTTTTCTTTTTTTTTTTCCTTCTTTTTTTTCTCTTTTCTTTTTCCTCCCTTTTTTAAGTGGGTGAGTTATCAGTGTAAAGATATTTAAATGTGCAAATGTGAAGTAAGGATAATGATTGTTAAGAGGATGTGGGTGGTATGTCTGATGAGAGAGCGGTGGGCTATAAGGCAAAGGGGAAAATGCCATGAACGCATTGTGTTGATGATTGTTGCCTGTGAGGGGAAAAAATAAAAAAAGGAAGATATGTAACTGGAGAAAAATGGACTCTCTGAGCTGCTCTCAACATAGACAGCGCTGTGGCAAGTGCGTAGCTGAAGCCTGAAGTGATCCCGCTGCAGGACGCCGTGAGCCTGGGATTGAAGGACAGCGGAGTTGCTCTTGAGAATTGCACTAGCAGCGTGTTGCACGTTGGGAACACTTCAGTACGTCACGACCACGTGAGAATGGACTGTCTGAAACCGCTGAGTACCAAAGTTTGTAACTGAACGAGTTAGCATTTGTATTATGTTGGGAGTTTTTTTGAATGTTACGATAAATAAAATGTATTTTTCAGTAAAAGACACACTGCAAGTAAGCCTGCAGGTGCCTGCTTGGTCGTGTGTTTGCGAAGTTACCTTAGCTGTTGCGCAGAACAAGTGATAACAGAGGCAGAGGTTCAACATGTTGAGGTTGAACAGAGGTTCGACGTGTGAACAGTAACAGAAGGAAAGATTTCACCAGAGAGCAGATCCAAAACCCTGCACTCGGAGTCTCCCCGAGTTTGTCCCAGTGGTGTAAGTCTCTTTCTGACCTGATCTCACAGCTTATTCCACCCTCTTAGGGCAAAGAGAAGTTGGGCGCGTTGCTTCATTGGATTCTCTTTGATTATTTTTTTTACCCAGATGTAACTTCAATGAAAAAAGAACTCCCCAGTTTCACTGGACTTAACATAAACTGGTGTATCGGTTTGAGTATCCAAAGAACTGCATCTTTGTCTGTTGTAATGTGTTCAGAGAGAGCTATTGGTGGGGTTATTAACTTTTTTGTACTCATTCTCTATGTTATTTTCATTGTCTAGTATTCTGGTATGATCAGAAATAGGGTCCCTTTATTAGTGTATAGCAGTATTGCTTGGATTATTGCTCAGAAAAACCTTTTACTGCTTTCATGCCTTCCTTCTACCCTAACGGAGATTGAGTAGCTTTCTGATGCTGTCAAGTCCAACCATTTAAAAAAAGCACGAGTCAAACACCAAAAAAATCACAGAATGGACTTGAAAACTAAAAGATTAATTTGCAAGTTTAAAAGAACACTTTCACTTCTCAGTTTTCGGTATGTGAGGGGCACATTATAATGATCTTTCTTTTAATCATGTACCCTAGATGCTTAANAAAAAGCACGAGTCAAACACCAAAAAAATCACAGAATGGACTTGAAAACTAAAAGATTAATTTGCAAGTTTAAAAGAACACTTTCACTTCTCAGTTTTCGGTATGTGAGGGGCACATTATAATGATCTTTCTTTTAATCATGTGCCCTAGATGCTTAAAGGAAAAGAGATTCCCACCTCATTATTCATCTGCACGTAATACAATATAAAGAAAGACATCTACTGTGAATTTGCTGTGTAATACCAAGACATGGCTACACGGTCTTCCTACTTTGCTGGAAGCACAGATTTACTGGTAAAACAGTGGTTTGGTGTTTGTGACATTCTCTTTCTGGATTCTTTGCAATTTTTTCCTTAGCATTGCATTTAGGATAGGTGTCATCAGTGACTTCACTGCCAATGTACAATTAGTGATTCATCTACAGAGATAGAAGTAGATTAATTGGCAGACCCAAAAGACTTAAGAGAGGAATTAGAATAGATGTTGGAAGGAAGAACTGGGAAAAGTGGGGAATGAACTGGGGGGAGCACAGCCACGCAGGCTTAGCTCAACAGGAGCAAGCTGGGTGGCCGCAGATGATCAAAGGATGACCAACCCAGAACCAAAATAATTGTGGGTGTGTAGAGGAGTCTGAAATTGCAAAGGGTCCTGAGGTTGTCAACAGGAAAATTTGGGAACCGCTCCTTTTCTCCGAGAAGAGCTCCTGGAGCCTGATTGCAGTGAACCTCTGTAATGAGCTCTTCACAGCACTGCTGGTTTAGATGGACATTTTAAGCTGAAACCTCTACAAAAGAGAGGTCAAAAGTAAGTATGCTGAGAGACATGAACTCTAACCTTTCCCTAAGGGGCCCAGTCTCACAGCCAGTGTTTGTCCAACAGCAATGTGCCTCATGCCACAAGAATCCACTGAAATTGAAGTGAGAGGGTTTCTTATGGTACATTAAATTAAACTGAGAAGTCAGGTGATAACACGTCTGGGATTTTCAAGAATTGGTGAAGAAAATCTTAAAAGAGTTTGTAAATAGTCTTTAAAACACCACTGGTAGGAATGATGAGACCAAAAGCTAGAAACGCAGCACTTTTGTCAGAAGGAGCGGGAACAAAGCAAAACGAGAAGCAGGTAATTCCCTGATGTCAGATCTAAGCAAGCGATCCAGGGTAAAACAAAGCATTAAAAAAAAAAAAAAAGAAAAGCACCTATGTTAGAATTGCTGTCAGCTTGGATTGTTGCTATTGAGAACGAGTAATCTGCTTGCCAAACCTGGACTGTAACCCCTAAAATGTGTCTGTACTTCAGGACTTCAGTTCTGTCTACGCTGTGTAGCCAGGCAAATTCTCTACCAGATCTTCTCAGTAAGTCAGGGTTGACACATGTGTTCATTGGAAATCTGGGCTAAGTATTTTACAGGTTGTTGCATGCATGTTAACCTTAGCGCCTTCACCAAGTACCAATTAATTTTATTAAAAGTAAAGTAATTAAACTTATGATCTTGTTCCCACTAACAAAGGGGAAGGAAGATGCTGTCAGCGTGATTGCAGGCTGTTCTGAGATCATGCCGATTTATACCCATGCAGCTCCGGTTGGTAACCATTATTGGTAGGAAAGAATGCATTTTACCAGCACTTATTTATGGTCAAGTGTTCCAAAAAGAATGATGTTTAGTCCCCGTATCTGCTAACCTGTACTGCCCTGATGGCTTAATTTATAACCTCGTGAGGAGGTCTGCCTCCCAAACCATTCATCCTTTTGTTTCCCTGTGGTTTCTGCACCAGAATGTGTTTAGGACTGGAGTGAGAAACTGAGTCCTGGAATTTGAGTATTTTTTGAGGAGTATATGAAAAATACTCTTTAAAAATTAGCATGCCTTGAAAGTTTAAGCGGTTAAGTTTCAAAATCTCTTTTGCAAGTGGGTTGCTTTTTTTGGACTTGGCTGGGTTATCATTGCACTGTTCTTTCTGTGGCTTCTGATTAGAAAGGACTGAGCATTTGTTTGCTTCTCTAAACTTCACGTATTAATTATTGCTTAATTGCTGCCATTGCTGATTGTTTAAAAGTATGCATAATAGCCAGTATTAAAGATGTATGTTGCGTATTTGTGATGCACCCCTGCTGATTTGATAAATCCTCATAGTGTTTGCTTTGGTTGTAACCTGAAGTGTGTTTTCACTTCAAATGCAGGCTTAAGCAATGTATTAATTTCACCTTATTTTTAGAAGATTGTCAGTTTTGTTGTTTCCGTAGCTATGGAGCCCACGTAAGGAAGCCGTGGCCTTCCATTACCCAGCTGTTGGACTAAACCCCTTCTGGAATCCCCATTATGTCCAGCTGTTAGGGTCAGATAGCTTCAGAAGCAAGTGTATTGCTGCGACACCGGGGGGTCTTCACGAGGACATGCATCACTTCTGAAGGAGCAATGTGGGCCTCAGAGGCTCTGTTTGGTTTGGCGTCGAGGGATGTTGTCAAAGCTGTGGAAGCCCCAAAATTGCCCTTACGGGCTGGCTGGGCCACTCTGGAAGACTGGTTTTTGACAGTGCAGATGGGCACGCAGTTTTCCTCAACAAGCTGTGCCAGGGCTTGATGAGTAAACAAAAAAGCAAAAGACGTATAAGAGTATCTCTGGGAGACCTGACATATTTATGTTACAGACCTGTGCATTTCACTTGAAAGAGAAGCTCACTGGTGGTGTTGGCTAGATACCTGGCAATAGCTGATTTATCTTTTGTAATAGGAAAATATTTTATGTTAAGCTTTTTTAAAAGTGAGCACCGATGTTACATTATTTTTGTGTGCCAAAAGGCCCCGTTTTACAGGCACGCATTCTGAAAGTTCTTAAATTTGATAAATTCAAGAGGAGGTAAGCTTTGCAGTGGGATTGCTGATAGCAGACCCAGATCAGAAGATACAAATTGCATTATCTGGAACTTTTTTATTCTGATTTTGGGTTGTGTAGTGATGGGCGAGCTTGGCAGACTTTCGATGCAAATTAGGATGTGGGGTTGGGGTCGTCATCTGTTGATATCTCAATTCTCTACAAGTGAAATAGTGGTGATAGCTATTTCTTTGTGCCACTCTTCGTCCACCTTCTATATTTAGGGTGTCAGATCACTGCAGGAGGAGATTGCCTCTTTCTAGGTGTGTGAATATCTAGCTCTGATGTTATTTTTGTTTTATATGACACAAATTATGTTAGTAATAAATGTAAAGCTAGAAAAAGTTCCTAAAGCAGTAGTGGAGGTATCAAACGTCTACAAAATAGAGGGTGCAGCCTTTGAGCATGGATATTGAGGGGAAGAGACAGCTTGTGGGAGCCTTGCTGAAACAAGGAGGACTGTGTTCGGGGAGAAGGAGGGGAGGTTTGAAAGGGAGGAAGGCGAAACTGCCCCTCGTTCAGGGAGGAGGAATGCTTGGGGATGGGGTGTTGCATAAAATCTTCAGCTGAGGAGTGAAAGAAGGCATATAAGGCTGAGGATCAGGAGCAGGTCTGCTGGCAGTGCTGGCCATGTTATTTTACATGGTGGTGTCACTGCCGGCAGTGTCACTATCACTTTGGGCTTATTTCTGGTAAGTGTCAACAGTGAAGAGAGGCGCCTCGGTCTTACCTCTCCTCTGGGCAGAGGATTTGGGCAGGCACCTCCAGCACGCGGTGCATCCTGCTTGGGGTCTAGACCACCCTCTGGAGATACCTCGATCTCCTGACTAGAGGGGGAGCCCAGGACAAGTGGGTGTCCAACTTACATCATTGGTTCCTATGTGGTGGTGGATTAAACTGTTCCTCTTGACCCTATCAACACCATTTCTTTCCCAACAAGAGGCTTTCGCAGCCCAGAAGGTAATGGACAAAAACTAAGACTGAAAACAAAACAATTTTTTCACACTGTATTTTTACCTGGTTTATTTATGCTTTGACTAGAAGTGTGTCAGCATGTGCAGGAAAGACAACAAGCAGACTGTTTCATCCCATTGATAGTTTGATTTTTGCAATTTCTGCACTCTTGTTTTTTTACAACACAAAATAATTTGGAAATTTTTTAATTCTTGTAATAATTTTTTTTTCATGACAATCTATGAGTTTTTCCTGCCTGGTTTTGTTTTTTTGAAAAACAATTGTTCCTGGCTTTTTGTTTTACTTTTTTGTGACCAGCACTCACTCACTTTGTCCTATAAAAATTAAATCAGATGGATCATGTCAGAGATCAGCTGAGCTGGGATGAGGTATATATTCTTTCTTAATCTGCAATGCTGTTTTAAATGTAAAACTTTTTTTTTTTTACGCAGTTCCTTTGAAGACACTGCTTCAACAAGCAAAAAGGTGTAAGTCGTTTTAAACAGAGAAGTTATATGAGTAGTGATTACTTTTTTGCATTGAAACATGAGCCTGACTTACCTAGAAGAAAATGTTCTGGCTCTGCACAGGCATTGCTAGACTGCATTCAAAATGGATTTCTTTCAGGACCTTTTCCTTTCTTATAGCTCAGAATTGCCTTAGTGGATGCTCATTTTTCTTCAATACACCCGCCTTGATTACACACAGGGACACAAATTTTCAGGAGGCAACCTTGAAGATCAGCCAGTGTTGACTTAACTCTGCTCCTGGTGATAACTACAGAAATTGTACCACTGATTTCAATGGGAACAGAATTAAGGCAATGGTAAGTACTTCTGGAGATGTTACCCCACATTTTTAATCAATTGTATTGAATTTTAGCAGTTAATAAAAACCCTCAAAAGATAAATAATAATAATAATCAAGATCTGACTGCTTACAAAAAGGGAAAATCCTTTAAAATAATCTAAAATAAAGCCTGCTTTTTTGTAAACGGGCAACACTGAGTAAACAGGAATTCATGGTCAAATTTAGATGTTAATTGAATATTTGAATGAGGATTGGTCATAGGCCTAAAACACCTAAATACTTTAAAATATATTCATAAATAATCATTCTTTATACATTGTAATTGTTCTTACTGCACATCAAAAACATGGACTTCTGTATTCCCCAAGAAAGAAAAAATGAGGGATTATTTTTGCTTTTGGCATGAAGAAGTAAAAATAAAGAACTAGCACCACCCTTGAGGGAGTGCATGGAACACTACCAAATTGGTCTTTATTTGCCTTAGCTTTCTTTTTACAAAAGTCTTAAATATAGGTTAATATGTAAACACTGTGCACGCACGCACTGAGAGTTTGATCCTGGCCTGTTGAAATCAATGGCAAATTTCCCATTAACTGCAGTAGTGCAAGATCAAGCTCCAAGTTAGTACGGTACGTACAAGCCTAAGTCATTCAGGGAGCCACGGATTCAGGAAAGCAAAAGCTCAGGTGCTCGCTTCAAAACCAGTTGCTGGAGGAATCAGACTTTGTGCCGAAAACCTTCCTGCACATGTTGGAGTTTTCTTGATGGAGAGGGTATTCGTTACCTGCCAACAGTTCTGCTTTCCCTCTCCTTGCAGTGTACCGTCTGCCAGACGGTAGACTTTCATACTTAGTTACGTGACGCCTGTAAAGACACAGTGTGGTGATCTGGCATTAGCAAGTTTATGCAAAATCTGTACCTTGAAGATGAGGCTAGAGATAAAGACTTTACATACAGATGAGATTACACTTCCACAATGTGTAGGTATAATATGTTTTAGTATCTGCAGAATAACAGATACTGTTTTCTTTGGATTTCCTGGAGATCCTTGAGTTCCTCAATTCATAGAATCATAGAATCATAGAATCGTAGAATGGTAGGGGTTGGAAGGGACCTCTAGAGATCATCTAGTCCAACCCCCCTGCTAAAGCAGGTTAGCCTAGAGCAGGTTGCACAGGAATGCATCCAGGCGGGTTTTGAATATCTCCAGAGAAGGAGACTCCACAACCTCCCTGGGCAGCCTGTGCCAGTGCTCTGTCACCCTCACAGTAAAGAAGTTCCTCCTCATGTTCAGGTGGAACTTCCTGTGTTCCAGTTTGTGCCCATTGCCCCTTGTCCTGTCGCTGGGCACCACTGAGAAGAGTCTGACCCCGTCCTCTTGACATCCACAATTCCTCTCAGGCTTACTATCTTTTGGATCAGAAAGAACTGAACGGAAATCTGGCACAGGCTCTGCAAGTGTCATCACCCTTAGGCTGTAGCAAATAGGAATCAGGAGGGAGTAGTAAACCCAGCTTCTCGCATGGCAATGCGATTACTACTCTTTGGCTACTGGAAAGAATCTTTTTTACCTTATTGCACAGTTGTTTAGCTTTCAGGAAAGTTGGTGCCTTAATAAAATATGATAGAACACGACAGTTGCAAGAGCTTAACACACTGGGTACTTTTGTTGACACTAGTAAATAGCAGATGATGAAGAAAACTTTCCACTTCAGCCACAGTTTTATGACTACACACTTCCTCTCTCAACGGTGTAATAGAGAATTACCACTGGCAAAGTTTCAGGTCACCATCAGAGCTCATTGTACGTGAGCGCACCAGTGTCCCGCCTCTTTAGTTAGTTTAGTTGCAAAACCAAATTAGCAAATTGGACTGAAGTGCACATTCAGAGCAAGTTGTGATCTTCAAAAAGGTCTTGTCTGAATCTCAGGGGCGAGGGACAGGGAAGAATGCGTTAGCAGAGAGTTGGTGTGTCTAACAGCTGACACTGCACCTGATTGTTTTAGGCTGAAATTTGGCCTCTGTCGTTAACCTCTCGCGGGTGTGAACACGAAAAGTGCCAGATTCAGCACCTGGCTGGAAGGACACCTCACAAGTTGTGTGCTCGTAGTTCTTACCTGAACGGAGACTCAACTCTGTCCATCTGCATACAGACTAAAAATGGGTACTGTGAAAACTGCACCGTGGAGATAAAGTCTAATGTTGTTTCTACTTCCATAGTGGTTTCGATACCAGTTTTCATGAAGAAGGAATCCACCTCGGTGTTACCAGCTGTAAACATGGCTACCCTGCAAATGAATTCAGGCGTTACAATTAATTCAAAACACACTAAGAATGAGGAAATTAAATTCCAAACAGTGCTACCATCCATACATAAAAACTGCCCTCAAAGAAGCCCGTTCTTCAGTTAAAGGTATATAAATTCAGATGAGACCAGTGGGAACTGGTATTACCCAGGTGGAAAGGAGAAGAGAAGTACAAATGTTCTCCCATGTACGTAACTGTTACTTAATTTTAAATCATCTGCAAGGTCTTTTATATTTAAATTCTTCTCATGGGGCCTACTGGGGCTCAGGAGCCTGAGCTCTTCACAGCTATAGCACGTGCTGGGAGTATCTCACCTGTTCTTGACGTTGGTTTTGGATTCCCTGTACCACAGGCTGAACTCCATTCCTCCTGAGATGTCAATGGCCAGGCCGCCCAGGAACTCCGCACTGGCCCTCGGCCCGGACTGCAGCTGAATCTCCTAGAGCCACCAGAAAGCACAGGTAACCCCCCCGTTACTGACCGCAGACCTCAGTGGTTTCCTCACTCCCTTTTGTACTGTGATCATGCCACTTGTCATTTTGCAGGAACAAAAAGGAATAGAGGGCTTTTCTGAAAGGGTGGACAAAACACCCCTGACGTACCTTGCTCCCTAGATAATGGGATGAAGCTAAGGCGAGGTGCCTTGCGTTCTTCCCCTCTCCGCTATGTGCCAGCTGGCATAATTTCTGCAAGGAGTATCACTGCAAGGAATATCGTGACCTCTGTCTCCAGGAGCTATCATGCAAACCTCATGGAGGCTCTGCTGGCGGTCTAGCTAAGTTAGATTATACTCGTCGCTGGAACCCCACCAATGGTGCAGTGCAGCGTGACTTTTTCAGTACATCTGAAGGCAGCCCCACACTGGCAGAAGGATGTAAAGTGCAAGCACTCATGCAGTGTGTAGTGGCTCCGAACCTGCAGTATGGCATGAATTATGTCTTCAGTGGCGGAGTGGCCAAACCCCTAAGCTAATGTGCCTTAATTGCCACTGTGAATTTGCATTTAATGCATTTTCCATCAACCGCCAAGTGTCCTCTTGGCTTCTTGAAGCCTCTACAGCTGGACTGGAATCGCATCACGTGGAATTTGTTTAGGAAGTGATAATATAGCTCAGGGTCATGGCAGCTCATTACTTTTAAGTTTTGACACACAGCCAAGATTTTAAGGTTCACTCAGCCTGGCAATCTAACTCACTTTATATGGTTGTCCAGCTTCCCTAAGAACTCGGGGATTAATTCACCATTTTAAAAGAACCATTAATTTGGGAAAAGTTTATTTTGATCATGTCCCTCACATACATGACCCTTTCTCCTCTCTCCCAGTTGGTTTTCTCCCTCCTCCTGGGTTTCTGTGCCAGTAGTGTTGTCAGCACCTGTAATGCTGCAGGCATTTGTAGGATGTGTGAATACCCAATTTCCTCCCCGTTTTTGATGTCCAGGTACCTTAAGAGTCTCTCTTCTCTTCTTAGCTATTCAGTAGCCCAGTGGTTCCAGCTGATGCTGTCCCAAAGTTTAAGAAAGAAGCAAGCAGAGACACCCTGGCTTCCTAATCTCTATAGCAAGCAGCAACATTTGGGGAGGTTTTTATTCAGACCATTAAAGTTTTCCTGCCATAATCAAGGACTTGGATAATTATGGTGGCTGTATATGGTTACTTAACCTTTTAGGGTAAATAAACAATCTCTGAAACAATCTCCTTGGCAGAACCAAGTTGGCAGTCAGTTGCTGCTGAGGTGGGCTTGAGATTTAGTGTGAGAATGCAGTGGGCTGGCTGTGGCTCATAAATCTAGCATGCCCTCAGCAAGCATGGTCATACTGTGCTCTGGTTTCTTATTTTCACCCAAGTTAAAGTCATGGGTTGGAACTGCGGTCTGTCTGAAATCAAAGGGAGTTTTTCTACTGACTGCAATGGGGCAAGGAATACTTTCCTTGTTGGTCTGTTTAGGTGTGGCGATAAAGCTTGTTTTACTTTATTTTAGTTTGCTTTTAATTGTGACTGAATTGGTGGGTAGCTGTTAATGAGTGAGGAGGTAACAGTATATGTTCTGGCAGAGACACGTACACACCACCAGGGAAGCAGTTAATTTTAGATGCATTGTCAAATCGCACCTAATAATTTTACAGTAGGCTTGGTTTGCAATGGCTGCACAGTTCAAGGCTTTAAAGGCTACCTAGAATTAACTCAGGTTTGTCACTGAAACCAGCAGAGAAGCTAAGGAGCACTTGACTTGTGTTTTACTAGCTCATCCATTTCCTTATTTAGAGCTCAGTTCTGTCCTTCGCCTCACGTGCAAATCCAACCCTGATGGGAGGTGTAAATCACAGGGACCTAGCCTCCTCAGGAGCAGTATTTTCCCTTCCCTTCCTATTTCAAGCTTTGTGTGTCATTTGCAATGGAAAATGTGATCCAAAACATCAGAATCGGTAGTTTGTTACTGTTTTAAATGCTGAAACGTGCTATGTTTCAATTAAAAAAAATTTCTTTATGTACTGCACTGACAGTGCTACTGCAATGCAACACAGAGATGGCTGAAAGAGGCACTTTTTTGGGAACTGGTTATCTTCCACTGAGGTCTGGCTTTCAAATGGTTTCTCTGACCTATTAATACAGTATTTAATTTCTCTGTGCTTCTGGCAGATGTGTTGCCTAGGAGAAATATTAACACTACTGAACTTTAATGCAGGTGACTTAGGAGTCTCAAACACAGTTTTATGAGAGCTGTTTATTTTATAAAGGGAATTACAACTTCTGGACCGTTATTCTTAGCCCTCAAACAACACTATGAGAACTGGCAATGGCTGTAAAATACACTCGGATTTCAGTTTGTGGAGTTGTGTGAGAAAAGATGTTAGAGGTGGAGGGCAGCAGTGTAACCTTAGGAGCAATATCATTAACTTGGAAATCACCTCTCCAAAACGTGCCCATTGTGATTACTGCAGTTGTAAAGTTAATGAAAGGAAGCCATTTCCAGGGGGGCAGTTATTTGATGTATTTGACAGCACTTTGAGTACAACTCAGTTTTGGTCTTTCTGTGCAAAACGATCCTTATAAACAGCAATAAGGGAGCAGAACTTTTCTAATATTTAAAAATCACTTTTCTCAAAATCAGGCTGCACCAATGCAAAAACTGCAACCCAAACATTACATCAGTTCTTTTGTGACAATTCAATTGCCCCATTTTTAAGTTCCAGTCTTGGCTTCCAAGCCATCCTTTTGATGTTTGATCTCAACTGCGCTGTCTGTATCTTACATTTGGTTTTCACCTGTTCTGAAATCACACTGCAGCCAGCTGTGGCACACTGAGTTTTGGTATCATAGAATGGGCACAGTTTCCCATGCCTGATTTTCTTCTTTGAAAGAAGATAAATCCCCGTTTGGTTTAGTAGTCTACAGTATGAATTTGTCATGGGGCTTCTTTTCTGGGCAAGGCCTGTCCGTGCTGGCCAGGGAAAGTGGAGGTAGTACTCAACTATCAAGAAGCTAGATTAATTATGGCTCTCTTACACTGTTTTTCCTCAGCTCCAGTGTCACACCATTCACACTTCCATTCTCACAGTGTTTTCTGGTACAGTTGTTAAACACAGTTCAAGAACTTGGCAGGTGAAAGCATTTCTAATGACAGTTAATGAGGTTATGTGGAAGTGCCCAAACCGTGCTGACGTTGCTGTTGACCTGGAACGCAGCTGTAACACCACATCTTAGAAAGATGTGCTGTGTTTAAAATGCAGCTCAGCCTGAAGCTGTGTTCAACAGTGCTTTAAACAATTTTTGCCTTTGTGGGGTGCAGAAGTACGAACAAGTGCCTTTTTGGCCGTGAACACACACTTCTGGTTGTGTCTACTGCTGGAGGCCTAGGGACCTTAGGCAGCAACTGTGCTAGTGGCAGCCCGAGAGAGAAAGCAGGGCGGGATCCCATCTCATCACACTGCTGCCCAGGCTTCCAGAGAGCTCTCAGAGCGACTGACCAAAAATGTTATACCCTGATATTGTTAAAAATGGCATGCAGTCCCAGCCCTGGTGTGGCCCAGACTTTTATGAGGTTCCCCAAAGACAAGGAGTGGAGGATCTGCTGGCTGGCAGAGCTCTTGGCGTGCCTGGCCGCCTGATTCAGCCAGGGTATGTATGGAGCTTGCTGCATGCACAGCAGTTGGAAATATTTAGTTCTGTAAACACCATGCTTGTATACTCAGGACTGGACATGATTATCTTTCTCACCTCTGCAGTCTGTTTGTTAAATAGGTCGTGGTAAAGTTTTTGCCCATAATCTGCGTGTGAGCTGTAAAGCATTGTTGGAATGAGCTTTAGTTAGCCAATTTGTGCACTACATGGGAAGCTCTCTAGACTTATAATACTGCTATAAAGGGGCTGAGCTGGGTTCAGGACGGGGACAGCTGTCATGTGCAGGGGAAGTTGCTGTGTAATTTTGATCAGAGTGGATTTTCTCATCATCTGCTTTTGGCATTTTCTTTTGCCAAGAATTAAAGGGGAAAAGTAAAGTTCAAGCCTGCAGATGTTTAATGATCTGAGGTCTGCTGTTAAATCCACAGGTTCTAAGGGGATCCCTGCTTGGGAAAAACAAAATTATCCAACCAAATGCTAGCCCTGCACTTTCAGAGGGTTGTCTAGGTTTTCAGTCCTCCAATAATACATTATGTAGCTGGTTATATTTGTATATGAGTCTATAATTAAGCATAAAACCATTTGGGGTGACAGTTGCATAAAAGCTGTGTAATCCTCATTTTAATTCCCGGTTTTGCCTAGCAATAAGCATTAGAAATTTGGACCTCAGAGCATTTTTCTTTGAATGCTAGTTATCTGGGAAAGTTTGAGTACCAGTGATTCATTCATTCAGTACCTGACAGTTAACTGCCTAATTGCATGTAAGGTCTCTGGACAGCTTGTGAAGAGGAAAACTTTGGTGGTCACAAGGGATGATACTGTATTGCAAGAAACCATGGGAGGGGAGACCATAGCTGATAGCCATATGAGTTTTCTACAGGAAATGCAATTAGATTTGCTTTTATTGAGTACTACTTTGTTTTCTAGAATGATGTGTGTTCTCACCTTTGCTCTAGATTGCTTTTCATGTAATTTCATTCTGTTTTTTAATACCCGTGACTTTTCTATTGCTCCCTATGTAGAAGCCTATGTAACATTGATCTGGTTTATCAGCGTTGAAAAGAAAGAAAATAAGATGTCCTACAATAACGGTGTGGGGGAGGGAGCATCTGTGCTTAAGAGACCGAAAAAGAAGCAAACAGTGTGCTATTAGTACCTGTGAGTAATCTGTCAGGAGGATAAGTCCTTTCACCACGTTAATGGGATCTCCAGTTGCTGATAACATTTTAGACATTAAATCACCGTACCCTTGGAAAAATGTAACTGGCCTGAGTTGGACATCAAACAGAATGGCTGACATGCCAGCAAAGGAGTCCAGGTTTTCCTCGCCTTCATCAGGAGTTGCAGCTATTATGGACTCCAGACCTTGAGCCTCAATCACCACCTAAGAAGCGACAGTGATACAGAATCAATGAAAAAACTCTGCCCGACGCAGGCTGTTAACAACCCTACACATTTTCTTAATGTCTAAGAGTCTAACTCTAATTTATGTAGTTGTAGATGAAAAAGTATGAGGTTAAGACTTAAGGGACCTAGGTAGAGCAGCTAGAAAAATGGAAAATAGAATAATCTCATGGCATGTTTTTTCGCTTTAGACACAGGCAGAATTTGCCCTCATGCAGATGACAATCCCAAGCCTACTTTTCTTTTGAACAAATTTTCCTTTATTCATATGCCTATTTTCCACAGACAGCTGGGAGGAAAACCCAAGGATGTTCCACTGCACAGTTTAAATCTTTGTGATTCATACAGTTGATCTACTCCTTGTATTTCCATACTATGTTACGGACTTGATTTTACAAACTCGCAAAGCTTTCACTGTTTACATCAGATAAACAGCGTAGGCTTTAACCAGAGACAGAACGTGATATATGACACAGAACAAAACACTTGTCTTTTTGGTTAGGGCAAACATGCACCTCACTGGCTGTTACGAGGTTTTTTTTCCTGTTACTGGCTTGTTCTCTGCCCAGTGCAGCAATCTATGGTCTTAAGCATTAGCTGAATTGATTTAGAAGCTGTAAGAAGAGGACCGTTTAGAAGCTGTAGAAAAAGGACTGCATTCTGGCTTCCCGTTTATGTACAGTGTGGCATTTACCTGGCTGGCATGAAGTTCAGCATTTCTGTCGAAAATATGGATGTTCATGTTACTTCTCCTTAAAATGCCGGAGCCTGAATAGAGGATGTCAAGGCTGTATGTGGATGATACATCAGGACCACCTTAATTAGAAAAGAAAGAAGGTACCTGTGACTAAACTAGTGGATTAATCAAATGTTTGGGAATACAAACAGGGTTCAAAGGCAGTTTCATGGCTACATACGTGTAATATAGCCAGAGTACGCAGAGGAAGAGCCCATCTTGGAGAAGCGATCATAATTATGAGCACGCATGTCCTTCAGAACTTGCCGAACTATTTTACTGTGGTATTTCAAGACAAGCAAACAAAAACACAGAGGCACAAAAATGTTACAGTACCAAATGTATTACTGTTCTGTAGAAGTATCAAATTTTAGAGGGGGTGGATTTCCCGGTAGGAAAGAGCTTCTTCAACACCCTCACATTTTCCCACTAAATATCTGCCCTAACCCAGTCTCTTTTCCAATTTCAGCTACTCCCTGCAGTCATAGGTAGAAAGGCAAGCAAAGGTCTTGCTTGAAAATAAAGGTGTTGAGAAGAAGAGATATTTTGATTATTTCATTCCAGTGCTGTGCTGTTTAAAATTTTTCTGGTTTACTCGTTCTTAAAATATCAAAGCAAGGGCCCCACCGAGAGAATTAAGACCAACAGACTACATTTCTTACAGTAATGCAAGTTAGATGCCTAATTCTTGTTTGTACCTCTGAACATCTGAATAGCTATTAAATAAATGTCATTGAAATGCAGAGATTTATTCTGAAATATCAATACTTAAAAGTGACAGAAAAACCGGTGTTCTTTTACACTCTCCTTAAATTTGATAGTAGTAATTCATGGGAACCTGTGTGTTCTTTGGGTTTCTGCAAAGAAGTAAGGATGAGCTGTATTTATTCATACTGAATTTAATGTACCTTGAAGGCATTTCAAAGTGAAGTATATCTTGGATCATGGAGAGCATGTACTTGTTCATTTCCAGAGGCAGTTCACCAATGGAGAGCAGGATGTTTTTCACTTCCATGTAGGATGGGTTACTGTTTAAGATGATAGCAGCCGCAGTGCTTCGCACTGTCTTTTCGTGGACTTTGCGATTCTGGTGGTATATCCTGTTCATTGTTTCCTTCACCTGGTCAGGAAACAGATTTTTCAGTCACTGCTCACACAGATGACTATGCAAAGTACAGATTGGAATCTTGTTTATAATATCAGCTTAAGCTAGCTCCATAGCTAAGGCTAATACATAAGGATATATTTTCAGCACTCTGTTTTTCATGGCCCTTTTGGAATGTACGAGACATGTATAGCTCTGTGACCACATGGGCAAGTGGGGCATCTGTTATGTTCTCTCAACCACAGTCCAAACACAGCTTTCCACACTGATTTTCACAGTGGGGCTGTAAGTATGAGCACTAAGATCAAAATACGGTGGCAATGGTAAGATCAGGAGAGAGATTTCCTTTGACTGTTGAGGGAGTATGTACTTTAAAAAAACCCCAAGAATCTTGGGATTTTAGTTTTGTAGATACTGCCTGTGGTGGCCACATGTCCCTGAGAGGGTTGTGACACATCTTTGTTACAGGTAAGTCCATGAAGAGCCATGTAGCCCCACTGACAGAATGGCCTCTGGCATGTTCGTTGCAGAGCAGCACCGTGACAATCTCAGTCACAGCTGCCAGCAGCAGATAAGAAATGGGATGCAGGGTAATGCAGCAGACTTCATGTTCCACTACTTTGTATGTCTTCTCTTACTCTTGGAGGCTGCAAGGTAAGATGCAGTTATTTTACCCTTTTCTTACTTCGTGCATTCTCCTTGGCTAGAAAGTACAAGGGATATGCAGATGCCCAAGTGTTCCTAATGTCTCCTGTACATCACAGAGAAGGCAGTGCTCTTGCGAAGCGAGCCCGGTTTTCCCTGCAGATTGCCTGCCACCTTTGATGGCTGCGTGTGACTCTGGAGCCAAGGGCTGACCAGCACCGGCAGACTGGGTGCTGGGATTTGACAAGCAGGCATGTATAGAGTTTTCTGGCTGGAACTGAAGTGCGTATAATAATTTCCTGGAGGTAAAAAAGCCATACGTGGGGCATCTTTAAAAAGAGTGGGACTGACGAATGAACTCATTTATACTTTATGTTTAATACAGT
Organism: Steatornis caripensis; assembly: GCA_013398225.1. Lineage (NCBI taxonomy): Eukaryota > Metazoa > Chordata > Aves > Caprimulgiformes > Steatornithidae > Steatornis > Steatornis caripensis. The sequence continues at coordinate 91,861 of VZSC01000057.1, read as the reverse complement.
CTCTTGCACTTCTTTTCTTGGGCAGTATGTTTTCTTACCTCTTTGGTGAGAAAAGAGGGATCATATCTCTGTAAAGCAGTGGCAGCAACATTGTTGATGGGCCCTTCTTCTGACTCTGCGTACTTCAGAAGCAGTGGAATTGCTTCGGGAAGGAGTGCGTTCTTCAGTGCCAGCAGGTACATCCTCACATTGTCATCTTTCTTAGCTTTCTCCAACCTACTTAGAATCAGCCTTTTGGCTTCTGTAACAGCCTAAAGAAAATCAACGCATGTTTAAATGGTGATCATAAACCTACCTTTTTCCCTCACGGAAGTAGGAGGGGCAGGGCCAGTTTCTAGCATATTTTTGTTTCAAAGCACAGGATTAGCAAAGGTGTCACTGGTAAACTATATGTCGATGGCTTCCTTAAAGTGTAACCAAAGTGGCTATAGCCACAGTGACACCTGGTCCCTAGATTTATCTAGCTGCTCCTGCTCCGATTCAGGGACTTCACCGGTCTTGTGGGGCCAACACATCCCCACAAAAAAATACAAGGGAAGTGTTCTTCAGGGCTTCATTACGTAATGTTATAAGAGTGGTTGGCAATTAACAGGGGAAGGAAAAAGGGATTCCTAAGAGCCATTCAGGTGCTCTGTGTCTTTTCAGCAGTGTGCTGCAATCCTGAACAGCACAGATCCAGCAGGCAGCAGTGCCCTGTCTGATTATCCTCATCCTCTATCACTAGCACCTACTCAGACCATGGTCAAGGTGATAGCCTTCCTCCTGTGTTGTTCTATGCATATCTGGGGCAGAGCTGAGTACTTGAACCAATGACTTTTCTTCACAGAGCTGAAATAACCTAAGATGATTAAAAAATATTAAATAGATCCCAAGTTTGCCAGTGTTTCTCTGAGGACACGCAAAGCTTTTGGACAAGGGACCACAAGTACTGCTTCTGCTGACAGACCAGGCAGCGAGAAAAAGTTCTGTCAAACAAAGGCAAACCGGGAGAAATCCAGGGGAAGCAACTAGATTAAAGCCGAAAGCTGACAAAGGACATGACATTATTTAAAAAAAAAAAATCCTCTCTCTATCAAACATAGGAGTTTATGGGCTTATTTTAAAACAGGGGAGAATATGCTTCCCATGTCTCTCATGCTCTCCCAGTAACATCAGCAGCGATCATTCACGTGTGTTGCAGACCAGAATTTGGCCAGCAGTGAACAGCAGATACTCACTGGAAGCTTGCATCCTTCTTTGTCACACATCTTTCTGATGAGTGCTCCCATTACAATGACAAGAGTTTCTCTGATTTCTTCATTTGCGATATCACCCTTGAACTTAGCCTGTTATGCAAAAGCAGTGCTGTTAGTCTCGCTGTATGTATGACGAACCACAGCCCGTAGTGGGCTGAATACCCTCCCTCATTTCCTGTGAACATTAGTGCAATGCAAAGGCAGTGATAACCACAATGGCCTGGGCTCAGGCTAAGCAGAGCACTGCTCCATCATTACATACAATAACTGACTGCCATTTTCCCCTTGAGTTACATTCACTGTCTCAAATAGTAGATTCGTTTTGAAGCTATGTTTAAAAAAAAGAGTATTAAGCGGTTACAGGACTTTGATAAGGCAACAAACAATCCTCAAATTGTTTTGCTAACAGAATTATGTTTGTTTTCCAAGTAGTAGATATATATAACATTTTACAAGGTAAATAGACTTTCAGTCTGGACCTACAAATTTTTGTTGTTTGCAAGCTCTACGCTAGTGGCACACTTAAAGGAAATCCTGGAAGTGGTAAAGAAAGGAAAATTTGAAACAGCAACAGTCATTTCTTCTTCCCTTCACAGAATCACAGAATCACAGAATGGTAGGGGTTGGAAGGGCCCTCTGGAGACCATCCAGCCCAACCCCCCTGCTAAAGCAGGTGCCCCCAGAGCAGGGTGCACAGGAATGCGTCCAGGCGGGTTTTGAATATCTCCAGAGAAGGAGACTCCACAGCCTTTCTGGGCAGCCTGTGCCAGGGCTCTGTCACCCTCACAGCAAAGAAGTTCTTCCTCACATTCAGGTGGAACTGCCTGTGTTCCAGTTTGTGCCCATTGCCCCTTGTCCTGTCGCTGGGCACCACTGAAAAGAGCCTGGCCCCATCCTCTTGATACCCACTCTGTAGATATTTGTAAGCATTGATCAGATCTCCTCTCAGCCTTCTCTTCTCCAGGCTGAACAGAACCAGGTGTCTCAGCCTTTCCTCATACGAGAGATGCTCTAGTCCCCTCATCATCTCTGTAGCCCTCCGCTGGACTCTCTCCAGTCATTCCCTGTCTCTCTTGAACTGGGAAGCCCAGAACTGGACACAGCACTCCAGATGTCCCCTTTGGCAAGGACGAGACTCAAGAGTATTAACTGTGTTGTATTTGTTTTGTCCCTTTACTTACAGTTAAAGATTTCAGGAGCATTTCACTGGGGTGAGAAGCAAATCCACAGGCATACAGGAACCGCTCCTGCAGGGTAGAAGTGCTTGCATCCTTAAAGTCAAGAAATTCCAGTATGGCCTCTAGCGATGCTGGGGTCTGAGCGAAGGTTATGGCATCCACTACCTGCGGACTACAAAGAAGTGGAAATGAGCATATCATCGTAATGAGCTAGAAAATACTGAAAAGACTTTGCTGCATATAGAAAGAAAGAAGCTGATGTGCTGAAAGAGCTCTTCATTGTGGGTAAGAGACAGTATTTTTTACTCATGCTGGAAAAAACTGTGTCCCTGGATTCTTCCTCCTGAAAATGGTAGATGAACGCCAGAAATTATGCATATCCATAGATAATAATACTTCAATTTATGCAAATGTGGGACCAAAAAAATATTTTAAAACCAGAACTATCCAGAGTGTCTTAAAGTTTACAGGACAAGCTTGTAAATGGAAGAAAGTGTTTTATTTCTACATACACAATGGCAAGTAAAGAACAGGCTTCTACACTACCTGAGTTACTCTCGGGTTTCTCTCTATTGCCCTCTATTATATTGCTATAATTTGTTTGAAAGACCCTGACTTTATGGCAGGACTCAGAAATGCTTTCCAGCTCCCAAGTCTAGGTGCGCATGCTGTTCACACTCAAACTCTCTAATATTAGGAGAATATCCTGGCATGAACCATCCCCTTCTTTGCTGTATTTCCATTTGAAGGAAATAAATGGGCAGGTCAAGAACAAGAACAGTTGGGATGAGAACCTTTGGGTAAGGTACAAAGCATGTTTGCCTTGCATTGTAGATTCAATCTTGGTGGCTGAACAGTGTGCTGCAAATATATTATACCGCAAGAATAAACACAGCTTTAAAAAAAAATCCTTTACCTGTAGACAGTACTGATTATGGGTTTTGCATTGCTAGGACATCACCAATAGAACTGAACTTATTTGCATGCAATTTGCCCTTCTGCAGTTTTAAGTAACTTAAACCTTTTGAAAGCTTGTTTGTGATGACTTACAGAAGTTCTTTCTTTTCACTTCTAATAATGTGCAGTATCTCCTCTTTTGTAGCTTTTCTGATGTTCTGAATGAAGGACAAAAAGCTTCTTGCTGCTTCAGCTTTGGAAAGTTTTTCAGGATACATATGTTCTCTGATACTCTGCCAGTGTTCAGCAAGCTGCAAAATAATTCACGTTATGTCAAATCTCTCAGATTGTGGTTTCAGGTCTCAAAATCAGACTTAGGAAGTGCAGATATGTGGGCCAGCTATTGCTCAAATTAGCTGAAATCCAATAGACTGCTGATCCTTTAGCTAAGTATTATTTCATTTATGATATACCAGCAAAAATATCTTTGAAACCTTTCTATAGCTGTCTCTCTTCCAACACTTTAGCGTTTTCTTGATAATGTACATTGCCTTAAACACAATGTATTTTGGAACAAAACATGATTATTTACGCTGTAACTGGAATTAGGTGAAATCTCTCTTGCAAATTCACTGTGCTTTCTGGTGAATACAGTGTTTGCCTTCTATTCCCATTTCCCCTAAGTTAGTTTTTTTGAAGTGGGAGATGCACAATCTCCAATTCACAAATTAATCATATTTTCTTAGAAGATGGTAATTTTGTAAGTGGTTAGTGTGGAACAGGAGTAAATGTCCCATAAGTAATTTCCATGTCTTATTCATAAACCTGCATAAGATGGAGAGGGATTTGTGGTTATTGTATGAAATGATAGGTGAGATGGTATGGGAACAGGTACCGGCTTCTTCATATGTTGTTGCTGTATTTATGCCATACACCACATTTTTGACCTGGACGAGCCAACATGGTACCAAAGCACCTACATCTGTCCTTCCAGATACACTCCCATAAGAAACTGGTGCAGGTATTTTGCCTTTGCTCTCTCACTTGTCTTTGCCTCTGTTATCTCAAATTATCGAGAAGATTCCTTGGTGAAAACTCAGCTGTTCTTTGCAGCAGTGTTTACTGAAGTTTTCCTGAGTGGGAAATAACACCTAGCACCCATTTGACCTTTACTAAAATACTTCCCCTCCTCGTGGGTTTTGTATTGCGCAATAACACCTGAACATGCCGGCAAATAGAAGTATCATCCAGCAGTACAGAGTGCAACTTCCATCAGCTCTAACAAACAATAATTAGGCAACAATGATTGAGACATAGGATATTTCCTGAGGATTAATGACCAGCTGGGAGGAGCTCGTGTTCTAAGCCACAGATGGGTCTATTAACCGGAACCGATGATTACTGCTTAGCACCAAGGTCAGTGTGGCTATTATAAACTGAAATTCGATAAACATATGGGGCACTTTCTATTCCCCCTGTTGAAGTTGCACCATAGCCCGGCAAAAAATCTCCAACTTCATTAATCCCATATTTTCTCCTGTGCAGAGCCCAGCTGTGTGGACTGCTCTGAGTCAGCTTAGCCCACACTTAGAGACAAGCAAGGTGGGAGATGTAAGCTGGAGCCATCTCAGGCAAAAGAGAGTGGAGACCAAGTCTTCCTCTTTGGTGGGGTGCTCTAACCGTTCAACTCCTACAAGGACCAGCTGCTGTCTCCTGCAGTGACCATGACTTTAAAAACCAGCATTCACAATTGACTTTTGTGAGGTGCCTCATTCTCCTGACGTGAATGTCGGGCAGTTTGGATTGAATACCCCAAGGATTCAGGCACAGATGCACACGCTTCCACATGGCAACTCAGCCAAGCTTCGACATGAATCTCTGTCTCTCTGAAAGAGAGATCAGACCAGAGGTCTAGTGGGCGCTCTAGGAAAGTTCAAGCGAAACCAAGAGGTCCTAAACTGAGCAGGACTGGGTTTTGAATGTCAGTGCCTGACAGCTGATTTACCAACCTGCAAAGGCTGTCTGCACAAGACAGAACAAACCCACCTCAATTTCAGAAGGGGCAAGCATCCATTCCTATAGCAACCATAAGCATAAAAAAAAAAGTCAGAACCATGAGCTCTTCTGAAAAGAGCATGCGTTATCGTGTCTAAACACAGAAAACTAGGCCTAAATTGAAATGTAAGCGTTGGCCATAACTTCACAGAAGCTAGTGCTGCCATCTGTGACACGGGGATAGTGACGGTTGTTTTACCAAATTCATAAAGATAGAGATAAGACCTGTTACGATTTTAAAAGGGTTCTGAAAACACAAAACTGTAGGGCATACCATGCCAGCGTGGCATTAATGTATACTATGATATATAAGTACCAAATGTTATGTTGCTGCTTCGGATACAGTGTTCTGTTTATAGATCCCATCTTTTCATAGCAGTTACTGTAAAATACAGTGAGAAAGCAGGACTTCATTCTCATCGTGCCACTAGGTTTAAAATGACATAGCTCAGTCCCGAGGCAGTGCTCTGGAATTATACCCTATGTTTGTTGTCTTGATCTGGAAATTATCTCTATAACTGTTATGACAAACTCAGTTCCAAGTGACAAACTGGTCAGCACAAACCCTGATGGGCAGAGTCAGGGAAAAAGCACCTGTCCCTGCTCTGTGTAAGATCCCTTGCTGTTCCCTACTCAGAACTGCTCCAGCATGCATGCAGCATCATTTCTGTTTCATTTCCCCAAACATAGTTTTTTATCTTCTCTGCAGCTCAACAAGCATTAGACAGGATAAATTATTACAGTGCAATGCTACTTCCAAATAACTAGCACAAGTTCCGATATAGTAAGGTATTTGTGCTCATAAGGAATATCTCTGGAGGATTAAAATTGTGTGCTGAATACAAGCCTTATCTTGCTTATCAAAAACTGACAGAATTTAATCTTTAAATTAATGTTCCCATTTACTGCTGAATTCATTCCACAATGGTAATAGCATTAAAACCATTTGCTAACGATTTATTTATTTATTTTAGCAATTTATATTAGCTTATGATGAATAGCATCAGTAAAACAAAAGATGATGCATTTACAGTACCAAGATCTTAGTAGTCTTTAGATGTCTTAAATATAAAAAAACAAGGTAATTTTTCTTCTGAGGGGAAAACTGAGAACAGTATTGAACTTGCCAAAAATACTAAAGCCCCATTTTATACTTATGTAATACCTATAAATCTTCCAAATAAGAGACTTCCTTCAGCATCAAGCAGTAAGAAGAGGCTAGATACATTACCAACAAATGTTTAGCCTGCCTAAGGAATGACTAACTACCTTTAATTTCTAAGAGCAGTTCAGCTCCTCCATAACAGAATTGTTTATAAACACTGGCCAACCATCTTAACAGTCATTTCACACTCCATTACCCAGAAGAAATAAGCTCCTGCCAATTTAAGGTTGGCAAAGATGAGATAAAACAAAAGGGTGTTGTATTTTCTAGTGGTCTTCAGAATCTATGAAAGAGAGCAAAAAGGTTGTTACTTTTAGAGGTAGATCTTAAAACACCCTTGTGTGGTGGAGCACCATTGCATCACTACCATGCTCCCCACTCGATGAGGCGTATTTTATATTGGTACATTAGACCTCTCCTAGTGGGCTGCTTGGACAGCAACTTTTTTCACCCTTGTTCTGCTCAGCTAAGTGACTTGACGCCCAAACAGCCTGTGTTTACTTACTGAAGGACACTTTTTGCATTCGGATTTGACTGGCTCTGCTACTAGTGGCACGGCAACATAACTGGCATCCAAGGTCTTGACAACACCGGCGACTTGCTTCCCAGCGATCAGTCCAGGGCCAGCTTGTACTGACTTCAGTTCCAGTCTCTGCCTGTGTATCCATACAGTGAAGGCACTGTTAGAGCTCAACCGTTAGACCAGAAATGCAAAAATCATGGCAAGAGGAAACAAAAAACCTCTCCACAGACCAAAAATATAGAACACAGACTTACTGAAGTCTTATTTCTAAATGTTGAGCACATGGCAAGTCTATGGCTTTTTTAAGGTAACAGAAGTATCTGATACCATCAGAATTACTGCTAGAGGTATGTGGCATAAAATACCTAAATAATAGACTTTCTAAAGTATGAATTTACACCACCTGGTAAACAGCCTTCAGTAACCATATACATTCTGACATGTTTCATATATTTGCTCATAAGAAGATCTGGAAAGTGAGATTTTGAATGTACTTTTTAAAAATATCGTAATACCAAGGAGATGCCCAATCATTTATCTTGTATGAGTATCTCCAAACTTTCAGTGTTTTAGAGTCTGGAGTTTAACACAGATCTAGGTTTCACTGTTGTTTCCTTGCTATGCAGCAGATTGTGTTGTCTGTACTTCTGAACTTTCACATACTAGAAACGGAGATCCATTGGAAGTCTTTCTTTAGAAATGAGAGGATGCAGAAACAGAACACCTACCGAAGTAATGTGTTGCTTGAAGTGACTTAGCCATGTGGATATAAAAGAGACCTAAGTCCTTACCTGGAGAGTTTACAGCCTTAAATATTGATGCTATAAGACTACACATATAACCTGACTTGAACAACTAGTCCTGCTACCATCAGTGACAGTTAGATTGCACAACTTACTTTGAAACTATTTTGGCACCTGTTTTTCGTCGGGAATTCAGAAACAAAACATAATTTTCTTCTGCCTTAATGGATTTAATGAAACTGTCTTCCAGCACATAAACTGTGGCAGATGTGGCTTTTGTACTGACATCTAAAATCTGAAACGAATGAAAAAATAAATCAGAAAAAGGGCTGATCACCAAACAACAGAATAGGAAAAGGGCTCACGGTTCCAAATCAGGAAAAACCTCGTAATGCAATAGAGCCAAGTGAGGAAGGTGCATGTGGGCTGACAACATCTGAAGCTAAGCCTATAAACCAGCTTCTCAAGAATTCCTTCTACAAGAAGCCACTCACTTCTGCACAATGTTTCAAATTCAATACGTACTGGAGAAAAAAAAAGGTGAACGAGGGGAGGAAGTTATGGAGCAAGCTGCAACTGAGAAAATGCCCAGTACTACACCTAGTTAAAAATACACTTTAAAGAAGACGAGAAGCTTTTCCAGGGAAATGTCTTGTAATTGATTGTCATGTTCACACCTGGGAAGCAAAGCCAGCCACCTTGCTTGATCTATTTGTAAACAATATGAAGTCTTTGTGGCAAGCATGAAAATCAGGAACTCAGTCATAGTGTTAACGTGGTTTGTTAACAACACGTGTGCTGCCTTTGTATCTCTCTGAGCTGAGAAGGGTCAGTTACTGGTGCGGAGAATCCCAGCGCTTTCAGCATGTGTCCTGCCTGCACTCGGCAGTAACCACTTAGAAAGGCATTTGCCCATAGTGGAGGGCCATTAAGGGCATAGTAGGGCTTCAGTCACTTCTACAGCACATCTCCTACATTACACCTGTGCTATTAGGGAAGCCTTTGACCTTCCAGGCAAGCCTGACCGGGCTCCATTCAGCAGTCAGCATCCTGCCTGGCATTTATCATGTACACTAAATGCTGTGACTTAGCAGTTGGGGAAAAGGTTTCTGCTGTCACTATGACTGTGACTGTATCTAGTATTTTCCTTCAAATTAAAAAGAAGCCTCAGATTGATTAAAACAGCCAGGACAGAAGTGCTCTAAACCTGCATAGAAACTAAAATATGTTATGGATGAGCTCCCAAAATTGTGCAAATTGGTGTGCTGTACTCACTGGCTACAAAATGCACAAGTAGAAATCACTTTCTGTAACGCAAAAAAGGACTTTTGAGAAAATGAGTAATAGCTACTAAGAATGTATTTTAAATAGGCAGAACAGATTTTATTTTGTTAAAAAAATTGTACCTTGTTGTGGCTGGTAAATCCTTGTTTTTCTATTTCACAGGAGTCCAGGGCTTTTACTTTAGTCACTTGATCTTGCCGCACATGGTAAGTAGTATTGCATTTCCCAGAGATGTCCACCTTGAAAAAAAGAGTTACATTAGGACCATTTCTTGAATTTATCTTTGGGACCCCAGAAAACCTTCCAAAGATGAACCATTTTCTCTGCTGTTGGAATCTTGTTCCTGAGATGCTGCACTGTTTGGGTTTATTTATCAATACCTTTGAAGGTATCAGTGTTTCTAATGACCTGATTTGATAGGTAGGGGTACTTTTCATTAGATAGCTATGAAGTAGAGTATCAATGTTTGTTTAAAGAAAACACCTGGCAGTTGGCGCTATACTCACAAATGCGAGTTAAATTCCAGCTTTGCTCATGTGGACTGATGTAGAAATTTAACAATGTAACGCGGGTTTAATGGATGCGGCTAAACCATTGCTAACTTTGTGTGGATACTCTGATTTAAAATGCATTGAACTGAGTTTAGGAATCAACTGTTGTTGAACATCGGTATAATCTCCTTTATAGTGACCTGGTTTAAGTTGGTTTATTATCAAATCCTGCTCAATTGATAAAAACATTTTAAATCAAATGGATTTCACCAATTCTTTACATTATTTGCAGCAACTTGACTTGTGTCACCAAATATTCATAAGACTAGACCGTCTTTACATCCCCAGGCTCAAATGCGATCAAAGGGATGATCTCTGTCGCAGTTCATTCCTCCTGAAGTCAGCGGGAGCCACAGGTCTGCCTTTCAGAGCAGACCGGGCTCTGACTCTTTCTCTGATGATGATTATCTTGCCAGATGTAGAATCATACCTCACAGGTAGCACCAGAGTGCAGCTGTAGCTGGAAAAGGCTAGCCAGACCTCTCTTAATATTTTGAGTAAAAGCAGGTTCATTTTGATATGAGTAGAAGTTTTTGACCTGTAGGAATAAAGAACAAGTATATAACAAATCTGGTTAAATGAGAAAGGAATAGTGAGGATCCTCTCTAGAAAAACTCCCTTCACAGTTTTCTGATTGGGAAGCTGAACTTGGACCTGTTGCCGTTATTTAAGCAAACTCCAGGGGCTGCAGGGCCTGCCGATAACAGTACAAACATGTTTCGGGCTTCAGCTATACCTAAGTGGAATTTCATTTCAGTGAGCATCTTTCCTCCTGTTGCTTAGAGAGAATTTAGAATGGAAATGGGAAACTTTACACAATTTCACAAGGGACTCATTTTTCTCGATAATCCTCAGATGATCTATCCCCACAGGGGCATAATATCTGTTGCACTTTAATCACAGGTTACAAAACCCCAGAATGAATCATAGGTAAATCACAGTTAGAACGACTTAAATGACGTGTCAAACACATCATGACCTTTGCACTTCATGGGTCAACTGTTGTGCTTAAGCCTCTCCTTTGGTAACAAGACTTTGCACCTCCATTTTGCATTCAAGGTGCTTTAAAAGTGCACTTTTTTCAGGAACTGTAGGTACAATCAGCGCGTTATCTCAGGGCAACCCCGGAAAGTGAAATCACTGTGCCAGGGATGAAAGTATCACAGCACAGAGAAATCATAAAAGGAGTGTACAGACCCTATTACCTGAGAAAAAGCACAAGTTTTTAATACTACGTCTCAATATCAGTGTGTGAACTGCTTAATGTACTAGGAGCAGATGTATTTTGACTGTGTTCTTCTGATACCTCTGTCCTCATTTAGGGATGTGTACAGTTGGGAGCCAGGGCTGTCCTGTTTCTTTTTATGTTGTGTAAAACTGATGACAAGGCTGAGTCTGAAAGTTACTGAGCAGTCCTGATAGCAGCTGCAATTCAGTAGGCTGAGCTGGCGGCCAGGGTATGTGCTCAGTGCCTATTTACAGCAGGAGGTAAAGATCCTGCCGGGATAGGGTGTCACAGCCCTCACTCCGCTCTGCAGAAGAGAAAAGGGAGTGTGACCTTCAACCCTCCTCCTTTCTCACTGCCACTCTGCCCACGTTCCACCTGCCCACTTGCTCGAGCTGCAGAGGGGAAAGCAAGGCTCTTGGCCTAATGCTTCTGACCACAAGCAACGGGAGTGTGAAGAAGCGTGGAGAGGAGGCGGGAGCAGCCACGGCTCAAGCCTTGCCACTCCCTGGCCGGAGAAATAGGCTGAGCGCAAGGGGACAAGCGAGCAGCTCCTCAGGGAAAAAGAGGGGGAGATGGGTTTAATTGATTCCCTTCCTGAGCCAGACTGGGACTCTGAGAGCTGCAATTGGACATGGGTGCTCCTGCAGCGGGACAGTGCTTCATTGCTCTCTCAGGGCAACCTATAAAACTCAGGCACACACCGAGACACGCCTGCTCACTGTCCCTTCTCTTCTGATTTTTGGAGACAGTTCCCAGTAGAGGAACAACATGAAAGGCTGTTTCAGGATCAAGCTCATTAACTTGGGACCACTGAAACTGCAGGTGACACTGAAGCAAGTAAGCATGCCAGAGAGGTGGGAAAAGCAGTCAAGTTAAAGTATTTGCTAAGGGTTTAAAGTGATTAACACTGTTTGTCACAGACTGGGTATAACCTCCCTCATGACAAACTGTATCTCCTTTTCTGCCTTCAGACGTTGGATAAAATCCTGGCCTCAGTGAAGCCAACAGCACAAATCTTACGCAGCAATTGTGCATATATCTGCATGTGTACCCATGTATTTGTGGCCAATCTGCTGTTTACTTCGATACTGTACGGTGTTCGCAATGCACAAGAATCTTGAGCGGAAAGGGCCCCTTGTACAGGTGAATTACAGTCTGTTCTAAACTATTGTATTTTGTATAGAAAGATAGGACACAGTAGCACATTAAGAACACTGAGAGGATAGTGAATTGGTAAATTCTCCAACCCTGTAAGAAAAGTTTTGTCTCAGGTTTCCTCAGGGATTGAATCTTAAAAGACAGGGTCTTACTTTTCCGCGGACTAACTCAAGAACTATGGGCCTCTGTAAAGCTTCCAGATATTCTTTCCCGATGATCTTCTCTGTGCTTTTTCCTTTGAAGATGTTTTTAGCAGCTGGACGTTCATTCACATTTTCAACTTGAACATCTCTTACCTAGCAAAGCAAAAGCAGAGAAAATGCATGTAGAGAGCAGTCTAGCATTGACCCGGGGTAGGCTGGATAGACTAAATCACCTAATACATCCTTTTTATTTCTTCATTTCTGGTTCTGATCATCACTCTTCCATGATTACTATACCTATGTTTTCAAAAGAAACCAACACTAAACACTGGGGAAATAAGCGGCAGGAAAACTTACTGTAAAGCTAAGTACCAAACCCAGTTTGTATTTAGCAAATGTCATGATTTGCAGCTAGAACCAAGGACTTCAGACAACTGATTGCCCCTCAGGTTGAGGGCAATTGCAGGCACACCAGTTGTTTGAAGCTATAGAAGCTGTATGAAGCAATTTCAAAACATAGGAGATATTCTGAAGTTCTGGCTTAGATGTTAGGTATATTCTTGTGAAGTCTTATCGAAGAAGCGTGTTTTAGTTGATGAGACTAGAGAAGAATAAAAGATTTAGCTCATCTTCTGAAAACTATTCCTTCAAGATTAGAGTAGCAGTTAGATAAATGCAGAAAAGATTGGGGATGTTTTAAGTTGTCTGATGGCACTAATTACCGTAATTTTGATCAACTGGTCATCATCGTTGTCGGGATTTCTCCACAAGAGGTTGACATCCACACCAGAAGAAAGCCGGTAGCCTGCACTTTTCTGAAGTGATGCTTTCACCCTATCAACATACACTTCAGATGAGTAAGCAAATCTATATAGCTTGTCATTATTTAAGCTTGGTCCCGTAGTGTGCCCTGTTTGGAAAGCAAAAACAGACATAGAGTTTTAGAATTGACTAACTCATATAATCTGTTATTTTCTGTAAAAAACACCTTTATAAAAATAAAAAACTTAAATTGCCAACAAAAGATTTATGGGATTGAACCTGCTACCTTTGATTACAGAGGTGTCCCACGGCACCAGCTGTGGTTTTTCTGTGATTAAGTTGTCACTAATCATCTCATATATTTAAGATAAGAATGTCCACAAAATCCTTTGTTCTAGCTCTACACTTAAATGAATAAAAGAGAGTAAAATTCTTTACTTGGATATGTTAGCATTAGAAATTAATCTAAAATTATTTCAACTTAAAATACTGTAATTAATCATGCAATTTGTGTGCTTAGCAATTTGAAATGCACTGATGTAATTTCTTGGAGCCAACAGAAATTGCTCTCTGCACCTCTTGCATGTTTAATGGGAATCTTTCTATTGAGGGCCTTGCCCAGGGGTGATATGAGTGTCATGAAGACACTGGGAAAATATTTTTTAGATTAAATAATTAAGCCCTTGTTCTTTAAAATAAATAATTGTCTCCGTAGCTGTGCTTCTGCTGTTAATCTATGTAGTTTAAGGGATATAAAAAGCCAAATTCTAGCATAAATGAGACTTGCGTATCCATTTTATGGTGCCATTTCCATCTGCGTTAACAACAACTTGAACAGGCTGTTCCCTAGGGATTCAGTTGCACTCTTGTTAGTGTAAATGAAATCTGTAGTATACAAACGACTTCTATTTTTCCTTTATAAATCTACGTACTATCACATCCTTTCCTATCTTCTCTTTCTCTTCTCTCACGTACAGCCATGTGGGGAATGTGTGGCACCAGTGTCACAACTCTCTACCCAGCCTCAGGTACAGGAATTAAGACCATGCCCCTAAAATCTGTGGCTAAGGAAGATCAATTTCTTCTTGAATACTCTTTAAATATTTTGTCACGAAGGATATACATAACATCCCTTTTCACTGCTTTCAAGGGCTTCCCTCCTCTGGTGCGGATGGCTACAAAGGTCTCCTCCACACAAGAAAAATTGACTAAGTCGGTGTGTGGAGGGAAGGGAAGGGAAGGGAGGAGAAGCTGGCTGTACACAAAGTGCTGTTACATCCGCAAAGTAAATACACATACAGTGACCTTAGGTGCTATCTGTAAGCAGCACGGCACTAGCCTCTCTGACCCGAATGCTGCACCACTGAATCCATTGGGAATTTGTTCACGGAGTTCAGGAGGTGCAGAGCAGAAACAAAAACTTCACAGCAGAGTTATCACAACTTTTCATAGAAAAGCCAAGTGCTGTCCTCAGGGAGATGCATCTCAGTCTCATGACAAGTGCAGGGGGTAAAAAAAAGAAGAAAATCTATCAAAACATCTCAGACAAATTCTTAAGCACGCTGTAATGTCATCAGAATGTTCAAAGTCCCTTGCAGAGAATCAACAGGCTATCGTGATTTATGTCATGTCCCTCAGTGTTTTATTTGACTCTGCTAAATAAATTTCAAATCACTGCATTGGTAAAAAGGAAACCCAAAGTATTTTCTTATTTCACTCACAGATTTTAAATTCCGATTAGATAGGCAGACAGTGTAGTTCCAACATGGCTGTCGGATATATACAGGTATATTCTGCAGTGCTCAGAGTTCAAAAAACCCTTTTTTTAAGGTTTTGCCCACTTCCTTCCCGTGTTCACTCAGATGTTATAGCAGTAGATTAAGGTAAGCTTCAAAGAACCTTCTCCTGTGGAAAACAGCAACCCCACCAAGTTCTGTCTGCAGGTTGCGTAAACTGGCAAAGCTACACAGAACTAAGCTGACTTACGCTTTACATGAGCTGGAGGTGTGATGCAGGAAGGGGGAGCAGCCTGTTTGCATGTGAGAGCTCAAAGCTGTGACTATTGATTTTTTGCAGGGAGGCTGAAGTACTAACGTTGGCATGACGGGGCTCTTCTGGTTTTGCGTGTCTTGTGTGTCTGCTTCAAAGTCACCAAGAGGTGTACAACCCTTCCTTCAGGTTTACTGTGAATTTCCTAGCCACTTCCCCAATTCCCCACACTATTACCAACTTTGAAGCTACACTGCCCTTGAGAGAAGCGGGTGCCCAGTGCCTGCCTAGAGACAGCTGCGCCTTTCAGGGACACCCCTCGCTCCTTGCAGAAACTTGGAGCAGGTGGCTTCCTGGTTCTAAATGCCCTTCATTTGCAGTAGAAATGGCAGTGCTAATGATTTAATATTAGCTGAGATTTTACGAGTGCCGCCCACTAGGTGCTTTCTAAACGCAGAGGGTGACACAGTCCCATCTAAAGATAAAGGTGGGGGGAAAGCACATCCAAGAAAGATGATCTGGGTGCTGAGAGACATGTGTCTTATTAGTTAAGGTGGGTATTTGTGGTTTTGCTGCCTCTCTCTTTTCAGTTAAAATCACCTCTCACCTATCCTCTTCGTTGTCCCACAGCTCAACCCATAGATCTTTCTTTTCCCCTAGTAAGAGTTCCTTCCCTCTTCCTGCTTTTTAGCATTTGTTTGTCCCCACATACGAAAGAACTGTTCCCTCCTGAAGGAAAAAGATGAGCAAATGACACAGCAGCTTCTTGCAAGTGTCATGGATGAATAATACCAAAGTATTTCTGGGAGCTAGAAGAATATTAGGTTCTGAAAACTTTAACTGTTTCATACAAGGAAGACACGGCAGGAGCCAGGGCAGAAGATGCCTTTAGTTGCAGGACTGGTGTCACTGATGGAAAAGGCTGAGCCAGCAGTCATGATCATGATAAGAGAAGCAGCAGGAACAAGGCAGTATTGAAGGCAGTCCCAAGGAGTTAGCACTTACTCTGGTGGAAATGGGGAAGCCAAGAGAGGCATTTGGGTAGCATGGTTAGTTTGAGAGGCAAGGGAGATACTGGTGGCTGAGGGACAGAGACACAGTGTCACTGCCCAGAGCCAGTGCTGAAAAGAGAATAACTAAATTTTTATGACATCTTTCATTAAGTAAACACTGGTACTATTTAAAAAGGAATGTTCCTACACCTTCCTGATAGAAATTTTCTTTAAAAAAACCACCCTGCTTTAGGAGCTCTTTCCTTTGTATTCAGCACAGCACTGGGATCCTTGCCGCCCGTGTAGTCGTTGCCATTTCAGCTGATGGCAAATGTCCCACTGACTGAGAAAGGAGGGAAGACGGACATAATGACTGCAATTGGCCATGCTGTCTTGGGGTCACAAGTGCCTGCTTTCAAGGTGGAGTGCATAACACATAGTTTACTAGTAATGTTAAGTGTCTGTCATTAAGGGTAACATGCCAAGTCTATAATTAAATCATGATACTGTATAATACAGAAGGTTACACTGCATGAGTAGAGACAGCTGTCAAGTCCTGTGCCTTTTATTAATACATATGGCATGCACAGCATGTGTGTCTCTAACTACTTGCTGGATCTATCTTCATAAATTATATTTGCCACTGTTTCTGATACCGGATAGCTTTAAAAAGCAAAATCCACCCACTTCTTTGAAAACGTTTTTCAAGTGGAACTGCAGTAGGAAAGTTTCATGTGTGCTGATCCAGCTGACTTAAAAGAAAAGAATATTCTTTCAATATTTCCAAAAGGCAGCATGGCCTGGTGGAAAGGTAAAACACTCATCCTAATCCCAGCTCTGTCACTGAGGCACTAAGTGGCCTTTGGGCCAGTAATTTAGCTCTCAATCTCTCTGCACAAGAGAGACATGAGACCTGGCAGCGCCAAAGGGAAGAGTAATTAATGAGAAAATGCTTGCTCAGTACCCTGGGGATGTAAAGTGACAAGCAAATATTACTTCACATCAAGAAGGAGCTTTGCTTAATTGATACTAAGGAGAAGCTGGGAAGAGCGGACACCAGAAATGTGGCACGTCAGTATCTAGCCATAAGCGTTACTTAGCAGTCTCTTGAAATACACTCACGGGTAGAGGAACTGCCTGCAAGCTTCTCTGCTTTATAACTCCTGCTGTAAGGGGGTACGGAGGTAGGGAGGAAGGTTGCTGCTCTGTGCTTACATAGATACAGTGCCCTGGATCCCCTGTGGGGAGCAGGAGGAGGCACCCATGAGAGCACCTCTACAGCCTTTTTATCAGTTTGACCCAGGATGGCGTGCCCCCTTTGCTCCTCATCATTTAACTAAAAACTAGGTGTCGGCACATATTTTAAGGTTGCTGCTCCTCTAAATTTAATGTCAGGTTGTGCTGAAGGGCCACTACTAAAGACACCTTTCCTTGCTTCATACACTGGCACTGCTGAAGAGGGCAGTCTCCAGATTTCATACCCTTGACCTTTGTCAGGACACCTGAATAAAGCCCTGCTCCCAGGGCTTGTGCAGACATCCAGGTTTTCATGACTTATTGCAGAGCAAGCTCCCCATGAAATTAATGGGATGCCTGTTACTGACTTCAGTGGTAGCTGAGTCAACTGCTCGGAAGCTGAAACCTGGAGAGTCCTGAGCACTTCCTGGCTCTGCTCCACCAGAGCACTCCTGTGTGTTTAACTTCTGAGCATGTGAATAGTCCCTTTCCAGTCGGTGCCCCCACAGCATGTCCTGACTAAGCAAGGTCAAGATCCCCAGTCCCTGGCTCACACCGCTGGCCCCGTGCACCTGAAAACATTGTCTCCTCCATCCCCCCTGCTAACGTGAACGCCATAAGCACTTAAACCTTTGCAATTACTAAATGCATTTTGTATTTCTCAAGGACGGAAGAGTAAAGATGATAATTTTTGATGCAAAACAGATCTGATCTGCATAGACACACTGGTTATGCCTTTGCTGAGCCAAAAGCTGAGCCAAGCCCGGTACAGACCTACCTTTAACAGAGGCTGAGTAGGTGGAGATGATGCAAAGGAACAGCACGGTAAGAAGAATCATGCTGGACTTCCCTGAGCTTCTGACTGCAGCATGAAGTGTGAGAGCCTCCAAGAAGTTAGCTGCCGAGAGTGGAGGGGTGCTTGCAGAGAGAGCCGCTGGGTCGGCCACACTGTTTATCTAGATGTAGTAAAGGTCAGATTCCAAATTCCACACTCAGGTACTAAGTTCATCAAAGGACTTCCAGTTAATTATTAAGAACTAAGGTAACTGGTGGTTTCTACTTCATTTTATCGATCACCTCGGCTTTCATTTTTGAATACTGAGCCCACACAGCCACATTTCTGAGGGGGGAGCCCACCTCCAGTCCTGGCAGGACCAGGAGATCCCGCCACTCCTCTGTCTGAATGAAAGGGCGATTGGGTCTGTTGCTGCCAGGGGCCAGATCCTGACCACTGCCTCCACTATCAACTCTGTGAGCAGCCTCAGAGGTAGAGATGCTTTCTAAGGGTCTTTCTGGAAGCTGACGTACATGGGATTTATCAGTGCCGTCCCAAAAAGTGATCCTACCTTGTTACAGAGACTCAGATGCAATGTCAGTTCCTGCTATATTCTATCATACCAAATAAACTCTCTTTCTTTCGGCAGCCCCAGCCTCCATCTTACATCATTGCAGTGGCAGAGGTTAGAGAATGAAAAGATGAGATAAGCCGGCCATTCTGTCCCACCTTGGTGACGAGTACCTGCTTGGCTGGGTCTGGGAGCAGGGCAAACCAAGCCCTCTTTTTCACCCATTTCCCCTTTTCTCACGCTCACTTCACGACCTCCCCTGATATGCCCCTAGATGATTAACTCATGTGCTTCCCCGCTTCCCCTGAGAGCAAATCCCAAGCCATCTCACACTAAGCCTCATGGCCACAGGGCTCGCTAAAGGACCCCTTGTCCCTCAGGCGGCAGTGGGGCAGTAGTCACCCCCACTGTGTTCCTTGGCACACCCTGGGTGCCACAGCCTGCGACGGGGCACCGTGTCCCCCGGCATACGAAGCCTCCCTGTCTCTGCAGGGATGGAGGATCCGGTCCTGCTTGTAGAGGAAGCACACCCTTGAGCCATCACCACAATATTTTGCTCCACTTCCAGAGGCTGCTTTAGCAAGACTGTGAGCTACAAACACCCTGACTCAACCAGTGGAGCCCCGGGCTGCGTTTAGCTGCTCCCAGTGGGACATTTCTGCCACGAGCTCCTCTGTATTAGTAAGAGATCATAAGGTGAGAACGGCCTTCGCTTTGGGTGGTATAAATGCCTCCTTCGTTGCCTTGCAGTAAGAGAAGCTAAGCACTGTGGATTGCAGGTCCTCACCCAGCAGTGGGAAACAACAGCTCCATGCCAATGCTCCTTGCTCGCGTTCATCTCTCCACACCTTGGGAAAGTCACTCTGGAGTTCTTCATGTGTTGTGTGTGCATGTCCGTGCACGTGGGAGGGAAAAGATTAGTAGGAAACCCCAGGGACTGCTACTGATGCTCCCCAGTTTGTGGTTATTTATGCTGCTTCCCCAGTGCAGGCTGTGACGTGCTCCTGAATTCAGGGGACTGAGGCAGAGGACTCCAGCTGATCTTCTTGCTGTGTTTGGTAAACAAGGAGCTTGCCAGGCTTTCTGTGCTTTTTTGAAAAAAAAATAGGGACACTATCCATGTGCAAAACCAACTCTGGCTAGAGAGAGACCAGAGATATAGATCCTGCTTTGGAAATGCAACATTCACACTTCATTCATGAGGAGGAATTGATGTTGGTATGAAGTCTGGAGAAGAGCGATTGTCCTCTTCTTACACTCTTGGGACACAGGAAATTTATTTCTTCCTTGAAATAAAGTTATTTTTAAAAAGGAGCTCTCTTAGACACTAGAATATCCGAGGCCAGATCCCCTGCTGAGGTAAATCACGGTATCTCTTTGGACACTGCTGTAGTAGTGCCAATTACAGAGCTAAGGATCTAACCATCAGGTACAGAAATAGTGTAGCGACATTTCCACGTGCATATACATATATACACATATATACATAGCCACAATGCATACTTGGTATATTCTTCAAATGTCTTAAAAACAGGAGGTCTGAGCCTCACCTTGGTTATGGCCAGAATAAATCAGCAGTGACTTCCTTGAAGTCTAATTACACCAATGAAAGAAGTGTTGCACCCAACAAAGTCCACTACACGCAGAGGTTGCAGGATCAGCCCCTAATGTACACTTCAAGCCATGCTGGCATATGTACTGAGGTCAAAGTATTACTGTTGCTGCACATTTTCCAGAGTCCAAACTATAAGGCTCATATCTTTATATGACCTAATAAAACTAATGGGATTTCTTTACATCTGAGATCAACGATAATGTTGCTGTATTCTCTTCACAAGCGACAGCGTGAGGTTTTCAACTCAAACTTTCAGCTATGTGCACCAAAGTACCCAAGCCTATCTTTGCCCTTCAGCTGGTGCCCATGTGCCCCAGCTCCCACTGTTTCATTGTATAAGGCACCCGCCGTGTCTGCCACGGGGGACAGGGGGAGGGAGATGCCCAGCCAAGCAGCTGGCTAAAGGCGAGTTCTGTGTGTCACTCGCATCCTAAGCCTCGACTCAAGAGTGCTGCAATCAGACCGGGCCCACAGAGAATCACACAGCCTGTGTCCACACCTGAGCCTCCACCGAGTATCTTTTTCCCTCCCTCTGCTGCCTCTTGACCTGCAGTGCTGTTTGTACAAAATGCTTCAATATGCAGTTCTAAACTATGCGATGTTGAGTTTGCTCTGTTGCTGGGGGGTGGGTGGGGTGGGGGAACTCACCAGTTGAACGAGCATCTTGAAAAGTCACGTTATGGCTCTACCAAAACAATGAAATTCAGTTAGGCAGCTCTTTCTCAATACTTGCAACTGCTCAGGTCTCCATTTTGCTTTGTCACCACTTGGCATTTGGCAGACCTCAGAAAACATTGCATTCCCCTCTATCGGTGTTTGAGGACATAGCGGCTTGGATTACCAATACTGTCACTTTGGAAAGTGCAATATGAGAAAGATTTATAAATCAAAATGTATAAGCAGTTTCTTCATTCTAAGAAAAAGCACATCTACCTACCATGTGGATTCGTTAGATGCCTTTTTGCTTTTTTAAAAAAGCATGCAAGCAAATGGGCTTCTGTCGGTAAGTGATCTGCAGCCTTTTAACGACCAAGAGAAAACGAAGGATTCTTCATAGGGACTCGTGTGTGTGATGCTGGCATGTAAAGCTAGATATTCATAGTAACATGAGTGAGGTTTTAAATAGACACTAGCAAAAGCAAATGCAAATCTAGCTATTTTTAAAGTAATGCAGGGAATAGGAATCACAAATTAAATCAAGTATCACTGCAAATATTTAATACCAACAGCAGTTAAAGGTCAGTGTCTTACTTACTCTAGTGACACCATACAGTTTTGTGACTTTAACACAGCCATAGTAAACCTGAAACCAGCACTAAAACTGAAGGAGCGTGTATATCTGGAACCAATGAAACTTGAGATAAACATCGATGCAGATGAAAAGGGTATTATGGTGACACGCACTCATATGTTTGCTAATTTTGTGTGCCTCATTAAATGGGGGCAAACAGATATCTGCATATTTAGGCTGCCCAAAATATATTTTTTTTCAAATAATACAATCCCAGTCTCCAGAACTGACTCCTGTACTAGGGCAGCATTCTTTCATGAAGATATCTGAAGGCGAAAGAACGTCGCCCTTCACTGAGGATTGACACTGGAGTTTAAAAAGCTAATTGGCGGTGGCCTTCGAAAACATGAAGCACAAACGCACGTACCTTTTAGCGGGCAGAGGCAACATGGTATTGCTGGGGGACCTTTGGAGCTAGAAGTCTGCTCCGAGGAATGTCACCACTCAAAAATACTTCACTGGCCCCTGTGTGACCTCAGTAGTGTCATCAAAACCATCAGATAAAAATAAGGTTTTCTTTCTTCTTGCTCCTCATAACCCTGCGGAGCCACCGCAGCCACAGGGCCGGGGAAGCGCAGCGCCCCTCACGACCCTCTGCGGGGGCACTGGAAGCATCCGGCTCGCCTGCAAGCTCGGGCCCTAAAGGCCCCCAAGGCCCGTCCTTGGCACACGCGTCCACCGCCCCTCGCTCCGCCGCCATGGCAGGCCCGGCCGCAGCAGCCTCAGCTCGTCGGCGTCCGTCGTTAAGTGACGACACAAAAACGAGTAACCCACCCAAACCGTGACTGATCCTCAAGTGCATTCGCTACGGTTGTAGCTTTTTGTTCTTATTTGTTTATTTATTTGACCGGAAGCCGCTACCGGTGAAACCAGAGCTGACCCGGAACACAGCGCCCCGGTGCTTAGCGGGACCGGGGCGAGGGCAGCGCCGGGACGGGCCCCACCGCGGCTGCCAGCGGCTCCTCGGGCGGGAGGACGGCGTGGGGGGCGCCCGGCCCCAGCGCGGTCACTCGGTGTCTGCGTGCCGCGCCGCTGTCCCTCAGTGCCGGGCCGGTGTCCGGTAGCGCCACGTGACCGCCGCCCCTTGCTCGCCGGGGTTTGAAGGCGTTGCAGGCGGCCGGGCGGGCACACGCGCCTGCGCTTGCTCCTGCTCCTCTTCCTCCTCCTCCCGTCCCACGCCCCCTCCCCACCCCTCGGCCTCGCGCGTGTGGCGGCTCGCGGGTACGTTGCGGCCCACCGCGCTGCCCCGCGGCGTCCGTTACCCCTTGGTGTAAGGAAGTGGCGGGGGGAGGAGCGGGGTTCGGGTTCGGGCTCGGGCTCGGCTTTCCGGAGAGGGAAGGAGGGGAAAATGGCGGCCTCCCAACGGCCCGGGGAGCGTGACCCTCACCACCACCACCCGCCCGGCTGTCGCTGCCGCCCTGGGGGTGGGGGGTGTGGGTCGCGGCCCCCCCGGGCCCTTTGCGGGCGGGGGGTGGCCGTTCCTGTTGAGTTATGAGGTGCTTCGGGAGCCGAAATAGCGCGTGCGTTTCTATATATACAACGTGTGTATAGATACGTGTGTATATATAGATGTGTGCATAGATACGTGTGTATATATAGATGCATGTGTGTGTATGTATATGCGTCTATACATACATACGCAGACGTACCTACAGCAGTCAGGGACGCGCCCGTGCCGCGCCGGGCCGTGCGGCTTGGCACCCAACGGCATCTCTGCTCCCCGGGCCCTGTGTCTGAACACCCCCAGGCAGAGAAACCGGGCTGCGTTAGCTAAACCGCCACTGGTTTCCTGGTGGTTTGTGTGTTCTCTCGCTCTCCTGTTCCTGGAGGAGCTGGGGCACTTCTTTCTGCGTGCTGGCTCTGTAGATGTGGTGTTTTCCGGTGAAGTCTTTGGAAAACTGTGCGGCTGTTAGGCATGGGGGAGCTGCTAGTAAGAAAAAATACTACTTGCCATTGAAAAGGAGAGGGTATGATTGTAATTGATTTGAACGCAGAATGTTTTGCTGAGTAACAGTTTTTCATCTGTTGGTCCCCTTACTTGCTGTGTTTGTCCACTGACAGTGGCCAGCATCAGTGGTTGGCTGGTGTCTGGTTCTCAGAATTAAAAAATAACTTTGAGGGGTGCAGTTTGTTCATGCCCCCCCCCCCAATGGCTTTAGTCTCTTTAAGATTGCATTTCACTAACATGCTGCCATAGTTATATCGCAAGATACCTCTCTAATGTTTTCTGTTTGTGTATTTGAGAATAGTTTGCGTACACATAGTAGTACTGCTAATGTTTTTTCTTTTATATTTAATCCGGTATGGTTTCCTACTTTCTTGCCGTTGTGCTTTCACAAAGTTTTTAGTTGGAAACTGTTGAGTAGCTGCAGATGTAGCACGCGGAGTTTTAGACATGATCTGAATACAGGTTATAAGCTCTCTACTATTTCATATATTACTGATTGCAGTGGCATTAACCTATCTTTAAACAAAAAAAAAGACCATCTCATTATTTTTTCTTTGTTCAGATTTATGGTAGGTGTAGAGTGATATTTGTTCTAATTGAGCTCCTTGTTAATAACACTCATACTATTGTTTTGTTTTTTACAGAATTGGGAAGAGGGAAAAGCTTGCTTTTAATGAAATATTTGTCACGTGTTGAGAAACAAGTCAGTAAACCTAGCCAAAAGCTAATGTCGTCAGAAGTGCCAACAGAAGGTCTAGAGGTGCCAATGAAAACTACCATGTCCCCTGAAGTTCCTGATGTGGAAGGAAATGTGAAGTCAGATGACGATCCAGTAGAGAGACAGAAGGACAGAGAAGGCTCAGACAAGGAAGAATGCCTTGAGCCCATGTCCAAGAGGCAAAGGAAGAAGCTATTGAAGCAGAAACAGTGGGAAGAACAGAAAGATCTACGGAGGTATGGTTTGTGAAATAGCTTTCCTGGGATCATGTGTAGTATTTAGTGCTAATAATAACAATGTGTTAGCAGAATTTGCATGTAGCAGATCAAGGCAGTTGAACCAGTTTTCTCCCACACCAGGTTTAAAGCAATAGTCACAGGCTACTCCATCTGCATGTGAAGACGCTGTAATGGTAAGCATCCTCTCTTCATACTAGAAGTGTTCCTCAGCTTGAAGAGCATATCAGGAGGGATTCAAACTTGCATGGTTTTGGTTTGTCAGAAGGGAGAAATAGCATGCGGCCTTGTTCCTTTCAGAATGGGCTGTGCCCTATTTCTCTGGTGCTGTCAGACTTGGTGAATCTTACAAAGACAGTGAATCAAAAAAAAAATTCTTTTGACACATGAAATGCTCTGCTGTAAGTTAGGTTGGCTTATAATCTGTTAAAATAGCTTCTGTATTATTCTGTTGTTAAAACATATCTGCAAATGGACTGATAGTGATTTATCCTTGTCCTGCCGAATGCGAAGTGTTGCTTTCCTGAGACAGTGGCTGTTAAAAAGTTGCTGTCTCTGAAATGTGATCTCCCAACTGCACGCTCCCGTCAGGGAAGCTGGAGGAAGAAATAATTGCTTCAGAAGGCCTTTGAAAAGCTTTTCAGTGAAACAGGAGATAAATTGCCTTCCACATCCTGATTCTGATACTTCAATTTTGACAACCTTTTTGGTTGTTTCTGTTGTGAGACCTGACTCAGAGCACCATTAAATCCCTGAGACTCCCACTATTGACTTCACTGAATTTGTGTCAGATGTCTGTTTTTGTAGGTATATACAGAACTTCACGAAGACAGGGTACGAGTTTCATGCTGGTATCTGCCTAGCACAAATGCAAGCAACAGAATAAGTTTAAACTACCGTTGTCATGGGACAGCCACCTTGATCATAGAAGTATACATTTATGTACATAATACGTGTCTCAGCAGATTTGGCAGCACTTTTTAAAATTTTGTTCGTTTGTTTATTTAGGCAGAAACGAAAAGAAAAACGCCAGAAGAGGAAACTAGAACGTCAGTCAAAATTGGACTCCAGTAACGAAGGGAACGACAGAAAGCGTATGCGAAGGGAAGTTGTTCCTAGTACGCTTCGCCTCATTGTGGACTGCAGCTTTGATGACCTGATGGTGCTAAAGGTAAAAGAAACTTACCCATCACATACAAATGTTGAAACGTTCTCCAGGAACAACACTGATGCAGTGTCAGAGCGTAAAAACTGGAGAGCAGCTTGCAGAGGGGAGTTAGCATGTTTCAGAACTCCCAGACCTGCTTACGTCAGTTGCTGAACATTTTAGGGTTTAGAATGTACCATTATATGAGTTTGCCAAAGAGTTTGGTTGCCTTCATGGAGGTGTGGTAAGTTGGTTTGATTCCAAAAACAGGACTATTGAAACAGTTTGTGCCTCGTGTTCACCGTGAAGCTAGATGCCGTTCTGCCTCAAGATTGTTTGCTAAGGGGCTGCACGTGCCCCATCCTTTCAAGTGCTCCACTTTCAAAGTGGACCTGAGGCTCCCAACCACGTTAGTGAGTATTTGTGGAAATGAGAATTTTGAGCATTATGGGGATACTGAGCTTTTTCTCTCAGTCACATGAGAGGCATTTGGGACAGGAGGGCACTGTTCATTCCATCTCTAAAATTTTAAAATGGATGAAAGAACTGGTGAGATGGTGGCAGGATAGGTAAATATGAACAAGATCAGCATGATACCCAACCACTCATCAAGGTGCTTGCTGTGGTGTTTTGAGATCAAAACAGCTTTAACTCTATGAGGAAAGTTTGTTAATCTGCAGGCTCCCGTGAGAGTGCAGCCTTTGGTTTCTGAGGCAGACCGCTCCCCTCCCTGTTTCCCTGAGCCGTTCTGCCTCTTCCCTGCAAGACTGCTTGAATTACTGCTTTTGCGAGGCCCATCTGAGCGCTCGTTGAATGTAATGCAAAGCACAAATAGCACTAATAGAGGCTGATGCCGCTCACCGCAAAATTTTGGGGAAGCTCCAGTTGATGTTTTGGACCTTGGTTCCCCGAGGAGCCCTTCAGCAGTGCCCCAGAAGAGACCAGAGGACCTCCTTGATAGTTACGGAGGTGCTGGCTAGGTGTTTCCTGAGGAGCTGTGTCCTTCGTAAAACACGTTTCTTTCCCTAGTCAGGCAGAGCCCCTGTTAGGCCTGATATAAAACCTGACTCTTCTGCAGGTGTTCAGGAAGGTTGAAGCCTTGTAAGTGAAGATGGTTGTGGCCTTTAGCAATGGGGTTAATTAGACGCTTTCTGTAGTGTCCGTAAAAGCTTGCGTTGCAATATGCTATTGATAAAGTCTAGTTTACTTGAAGTCCTTTGGAAATGCCAAAACATTCTCAAAGCACTACGTGAATCAAAGCAATATAATGATGTTTCATTTTAAAATGGGAATCAGTTATACTTACAAAACACTGCTTTTGGGGCACTGAGAATAAAGCTTTGTACCTTACAAAACCCATAATCGGCTAAAAATTAATCCTGCTGCATTTTGAGTAGTACTAGTTAACTGTTGTCCAAATTGGAAGGTCAAAGTGCTGGAGCCAGCCCCTAAATTATTTGCATTGTTCTGGGGTTCTTCAGGTTGCATATTTAATTTTCTTAAATATAAACTGTATATTCCTAGGGTTTTCCCATGGGTGAAAGACAGTATTGTAACAGTGATAAATCTGCTTGATTCCTCAGATCAGTTTTGAGTATGTTATTGCATATTACTAAATCTCAGTGATGTTTGTTTGTTTTCTAGAATAATGCAAATCAAGCACACACATAGAGGTGTCTAAATACACTTCTGTGGAAGATGTGTGTGTTTCCTTGTCAGCATAATCCTTCACAGTGGCTGTTTTTTGTCTCATGGTCTGATGTCCGCACTCCGTCAGTAGTCACTTTTGCCAGTTAAAAGCTTCCTTTTTCTCTCTTTAGCTTCTGACTGGCTCATGGTAAAGCATTTTGTGGTGGTCTGTCTGAAGGACTATGTAAAAACAAATTGTGTTGTATACAGGATGTTAAGAAGCTTCACAAGCAAATTCAGAGATGTTATGCAGAAAACCGCAAAGCATTTCATCCTGTGCAGGTATGTTTAATCAAACTGAGCACTGACTGTATTGCCATGTACAAAGCACATGAGAAAGGCAGCTGTGACCCAAGTGGTGAGAATTGTAGTAAGAAAAAAAAAATATTTAAGCTGCCTCTGTTTAATAGGAAAATTACTTCCATTGTAATAGATTAATTTTCAACCCACATGTTATAAAAATCCCCGTATATATGAAAAAGTATGTGCATGCAGATGAAGAGTGCCAGATACTGGTGTGCCACTAAAATACTGTTGATACGCAGTTTTATCGGTGACAGATCTAAAAAAAAAAAAGCTACTGTAAGTGCATGTTCATCTTTTAAATGTGTCACTAACTGTATGAATATGGTCTTAGTACCACTTTCAGCTAAAAAATAATTAAGAGAAAAGGTGTTGTACAGAGAGGAAACAGATAGGCCTATTAACATTTCAGTATTTTGTGCCTCTTGTTTGCTCTTTTTCAAGTTTTACTTGACCAGCCATGGGGGACAGTTGAAGAGCAACATGAATGAAAATGACAAAGGATGGGTGAACTGGAAGGTGTGAATAATTGACTATTTCTGTAAAAAGAAAAAAAAAGAAAATTTTACTATAGTTGCTAATTAGGTTGTTGGTTGTGAAGGACCTGTGCTTTTTCCACGTG
The DNA here is from genome assembly GCA_013398225.1 of Steatornis caripensis. NCBI lineage: Eukaryota > Metazoa > Chordata > Aves > Caprimulgiformes > Steatornithidae > Steatornis > Steatornis caripensis. The sequence goes on along the minus strand of VZSC01000057.1, from coordinate 63,807 downwards.
GGTTTTTCTAACATCAGAGCAATAGCATATTAGAAATACTGTGGCTCTTTGTGCTTTTAATTAATTTAAATTAAATAAGCCAAAACCTGCTTGTCTTGAATCTAGATGTGACTTTTGCTTGAAAAACTCCACACAGACCCATTTTCACCTGTTTTTATTGAACAGATTCCATTCTCTGACACTAAGCAAGACTGCTTGATTCAGGGTGTTCTGACAGTCCTCTGTCTTGACAGTGCTCTTTTTTTCTTGGCAAAAAATAGGACTTTGAAGTCATGATATGTTTCTCTTCTGTGTACCTTCACTTCCAGTGTGTTGCCTCAACACTGAAGTGTTCTGTAGAGAAGTAGCTTGCCTTATGGTCAAACTCATGTTGGTTTTTCTTGCAACTCCCTGTTAAACCGGTATTCGAACAACTTCAAATGAAGAGCACTTTGCATAAATAAAAACAGTTCTACTATCAGCGTGTCTTGTGCGATAGCTGCTTTGCAAAAGCATAGCATAAACCTCTCTTACCAAACAAGTAATGTTAACTAAGCATTTATTTCTGGTTTTGCTTATTTAGAAAGGTGGACTTGAAAACTTNAAAACAGTTCTACTATCAGCGTGTCTTGTGCGATAGCTGCTTTGCAAAAGCATAGCATAAACCTCTCTTACCAAACAAGTAATGTTAACTAAGCATTTATTCCTGGTTTTGCTTATTTAGAAAGGATCCCTAGGAGAAATATGGTAACATTTGAAGGGAATCATTTAAGGATTTATAAAGTTCTTTAGGTGTTTCAGAAAACTTCCTGATGATTTTTGCAAGTCAGCGCTGTAGGAACTGTGGATTATTTATGCAGAAGTCAGTCTGCACTGTGCTACGTACTTAAATATGAGTGAGGGATGTGGAATGACTACATACTATTTGATTTATTTTTGCTGGTTCCATCTTGGGTCTGTAAAACTTGCACAGCAATTCATCAGTTGAATGTAACTTCTTTTAACTACCTTTTTTTGAGGATATCCAAATTAGAACAGAGCACTATAGTGAGCTAATAAAGAAAGAAGACCTAGTGTATCTTACCTCAGATTCCCCGGATGTTCTCAGTGAGCTTGATGAGAAGAAAGCCTATGTGATTGGAGGACTGGTGGATCACAATCACCACAAGGTAAACTGTGGGCCTGTTTCTTTACAGCTCTTTTTTTTTCTTTATTTTTTTACGTTATTTAATGTTAATGCTGTTTGTGTGTAAACTAACAAAAATAAATAATAAAACTTCTTCAAAAAAGACTTACTTCAAAAAAATTTTGAAGGAATGGGGAAAAAACCCACTTGTGGTGCTAGCAGTGGCTGGTATTCCAGAGTGCAGACATGCTGAGCTTTTTAGGATTTTATGTTTTCATTTTAAATATAGTAATGGAATTAATAACACTGCTCAACTTACTGAGGGCCGTATTTTCAGACAGAAGGGTTTGGTTTCTGTTCATGCACTTGTGTGTGTGTGTGTGCATGCACGCTTGTATGTGCATGTGCCCAAATATAGATGAAGAACAGTGCTTGAATCTTGGATGTCCTTTTTTAATAAGTTTGTTTGTCAGGAGAGCTTGGCTAAGTAACACACAGGCCTCAGGAATCTGGTTCCATACCTGTATGTAGGATCATGCTGTGTCTCTGACATTGAAATGTCACAGAGAATGCAGCTGGGAAATTAAAGCAGTGTTACAGCTTTTCTTCAGAGACACTCATATGTAATTTCTGGTGAGATGTTTAATATTTCAATGTGATGCTAAAAAAAGGGATGGATCTTAAACCTTACCAAATGATACTTCAGCAGTTAGTCCACAGCTAAAGCAGATCCTTTATGTAGCATTATGGTATAGTGTTTACATAATTTTAAAGGGGTTTTTTTTGCCCTTCTTGGGCGCGTGCGTTGCCGGGTTTAAAAAAGCAGACAAAATTTCTTTATCCTTTACTCTTCCTCTAAAAAAAATAGCCAGTTACTGCAATCTCAGTAACTTTGTACTTAAGCATAAACTTGCCTTTAAAGCAGACTATGGCTGACATGTTCTAGAGCTGCAGCTGCATGAACAAGTTTTCTTTATGATCCTTTTGATCATACATCGCAGTGTGACATAAATTCAAAGTAGTAAGTTTTCCAGAGGTAGCCATTGAAGCAGGTATCTGTTTAACGGGAGTAAGTTTCTTTTTGTAAATACCTTCTAAAGCGAGATCATGGCAGTGCTGGCAAAACTCTTGCCAGAAAATACTTGCAGTAATCTGTGCTGGCTGATCTGAAATAGTGGTTCTCAGTCCATTTGCTTTGGTGTCTTTCCCACAGGGAATTACTTATAAAAAAGCTGTAGAGCATGGAATTGGTCATGCACAGCTCCCGCTTGGAAACTTTGTCAAGATGAACAGTCGGAAAGTCTTAGCCGTCAATCATGGTAAGTTTTAAATCACCAAATAATGACATTATTATAGAATATACCCACTATATTCAAAATTTGAACCCTCAAAATGTGCACTGTAGTGCAGATACCTAAATCTTATTTTATTATGCTGATATTTCTTGAATCTAGTTGCCTTTGGGATGCAGTAATTGCCCCGAGCTTTAAATATTTTAGATATGGTCAAATGTAAAGGATGGTGTCTTAGCCACTTGGAAATGCACCTCCTATTCTGTTGGCTTGTCCTATGAGTAATTTTGGTGTTCTTCCATCCTGGTCTTGTTTCCAGGCTTAATGTATAAGTGAGTAAAATGTTGGAAACTATCCGATTTATTTTATCCTGGGGGAGGATAAGTGTTTGTGATGTTTTCACCTCTTTGGACAGCAGTAGCTACTTAGGTACCTGTAGACTCACCTCATTTGGTATCAGCAGTACTCTATCTGCTGAACTTTCATAACTGTATTTTTACCTGGTTTCCTGGTTCTGATTGAAGTATACAATTGCTTAACTAAGTTTTGAATCCCACTCTTTTTAAACTTTCAGGTTTATTATTAGGTTATCTTTCAATGCCATTAAACTAAAATACATGCAAAATGGAGCCTACTCAGACCTTTATGGAAATTTTTAACATGGTGTCCAAGTCTTTATTTTGCCCCACTTCAGGTTTTTAAGTTTTATCTTACCTTGCTTTGTTTCAAGTTTGTTTTATTGTGTAACACATTGCTCAATGATAACTTAATTTTCTTAAAATGCCATTTGTGAGGTATGTATTTGCATGACAATAATGATTATTTAAACATGGAGGACAATATAGTATATTACTGGAATTAAAAATTATCAATCCCCATGTATTTGTAAGATTTTACATGTTTCTAAAAGTTGATCTCTAAGTTTGCTTTATATAGACAAGAATAGGACTTCATGTGTTATTCATCAAAAGTTGTTATAGCTGTAGCTTTGTACTGGAGTTTTTCTGCAATAATCTTACACTGACCTCTAGTGTCAGCATGTCTGGAGGCTGTCTTCTACATGTTGGAGCACTGGGTATGAATTGGATCGTTTACGTTGAGGCTTTCATTTATCTGCTTTATGGTCTTGTGCATGTTTCTTGTGCCAGACTTTTAGGCACTGATTCCACTGCAGTTTAGTCTCTGAGATTTCATTTTGCGCAAGCTTGTCTTCCCTTGAGCTGCTAAAACATTTTCAAAGTGCAGCTGAAAGGCTCTTAAAACACAGACCCTTTTTAAGGTAAAGATTATACTATAGCAGTATTGTGCTTAAGGTTTTTGGGCAGGAAAATAACACAACTCCACCACCACCAAAAGCAGAGGTACTTTTAACAGTTGTAATTAAGGCTCTGGTGTGTATTCTAACCCGAATAGTTTATGACCTGAATGCAAAATGGCAGCTTTCATGGGAGGTGCTGCTTGGCATGAGTAAGGTGGACAGAATCAAGCTGCCTCTCAGATCTCTCTTTATAAATTTTGTGTAGGTGAGAAGGATTTTGAGGTTTTTGTATTTTGCTGTGCATGCATCCATCTCACTGCTTTCTGTAAGTGTGTCATTGCTCACCCTTTCTGTTTTGATTTGGTTATTCTGGCCTCTGGGTTCCCACCCTTGGTGCAGGAGCTAAAGCTAGCAGGGTACAGTATGGGGCTCACCAGATCAAACTGTGGGACTGCCTGGTCCCTGTGGAACTACTTTTGATAGACGGGAATTTGGAAGGTCCTGTAGAAGGAGCTCACTCTGCACTGCCTTGTCAGTCTTTGAAGTCCTTTAATTAAATGGGCCCTCTGGTGGTGGGAGATTGACGGCGTTGTTAACAGCTGGGTTCGCTTGTTGCTTTCTACTTATTTGTAATCCTTTTCTCCTGGGATGGAGTCTTTGTATATGATTTCCACAGGCAGTTCAGTGCCTGCATTGCCCTGTTAAAATGGCATGAGGAACACACGTATGTGTGAAACATTTTATGCTAGAAAAGTGACACAGTATAAGGTGAGACTTTTTTTTAACTCAATCTGGAATCATAAAACTTGAAAGATTTGAGATCTGTGTAAAATGCTGTATTACAAAACACAACTGCAGGTGTAGCTGAGAGAGTTTTTCCTTCTGTTCAGGTTTGTATCCCAAGGCTAATACTTTGTAATGTATATTACAGGTACTGTATTGCTCCATTCCAGTCTACAGTGCTGTCTACCAACAGTTCCCACTGCCTTTTTCTGTACTTGCATAATATTTTTGTTGCTATTGCAGCCCATCATAGAAGCCTCTGTTCTCCTGTGGAAGCCAGTCTTTTTCCATCAGTCCTGTTTTTGCTGTGCAGATAAAGGAAGTTCCAAAACAAAGGAGAAGAAATGTGCTCCTTCACTCTTCCTGTCTCTTAAGCCAGTGTTTTTGCCACATATGCTTTCTGCAGTACCTTACAGTGATATTAATGTAGTCCTTTGAGAGTTCATACCTTCACAGTACGTTTCAGGTGAATAACCTGCATAGTAAAATGGCCAGCTCTTCAATATCAGTGTCACAGAGAGCAGCTGGCTATCTAGTAAACCTGGGTCCAGGAAACTGATAGTAAATGTGACACTTTTCTGTAACTTGACGCTCAGTGAGTATGAGATCCATGCTACTCCTCCCTTTCTGAACGCCTGCCTAACTCTCTGTAAGGTTTTATTTCCCTCCACAGTTCCTTTGATCCTTTCTCGTATGCTGTCGCTTGGCATAGAGAACGCTTGTGCTGGGTGCATTCTTTGAAGTCGGCATTCTCCAGCGGTGTTAGCACTATTCCTGTAGTAGCCACCCCTCTGTCCCAGAATTGTCATTCAAGTCTGGCTTATTCACCAGCCATAGAGCCTCCTCCTGCCTTCCCTGGTGCTGCCGAGCCACAGTGTATGTTGAGAGGTTTTTTGGATAGCTTGGGATTTCTCTAAATAAGAATTTGCCGATGAATTTTGCACATTTGAAGCTATTGTCAGTCAGGGAAAGTTTTGGGAGCTGGAGCAGGAGGACTAGGGTGACTGTGTGGTTAGCATATAGAAACAGCAAGAAAGGGTCACAGAATTGAAGACTAATAAGAATTTTTGTCATAAGCTCAGATAGAAGTGAAAGAGAATGCTAATTATAGCAGGTTTAGGAAGACTTTAGGCTGTCTGTATGTAAGGGAGGGGACAAAGTCATTGTTAAAGTGCATCCACAGCAGTATTCCTGTCTAACATGGGAAAGCATTAGTGCCTGTACAGAAAGCATGTGTGAGAACTGAAGTACTGGGGGAACATTTTTCTCTGTCCCTGAGAGAAATTAGTTCAAACTGGAGCCACCACAGAAAGGCAGTGCTGTCGTAACTGTCTTACAACTAGACGTTCAAAGTGTGCTTGGCTTTAGACTGCAGCAGTAGCAGAATTGCCTTGTCTGCTTCTGCCTGTACTTCATCAGCTTTACTCTGAAGATGCCACAACCAAATGCATGTAAACCTCTGTAAAGATGGATTTGGGGGTGTGTTCCTGTCAGCGGTTCACTTATCTCTCTGTAAAAAGAGCTGATGGTCTTTCTTGATGTTGCAGTGTTTGAGATCATCCTTGCATACCTGGAGAAGAGAGACTGGAAGGAGGCCTTTTTCAGTGTCTTGCCACAGCGGAAAGGGGCTGTTCCTTTGGGAGAAGCCAATGATTCGTCCAAACATGCTCCATCTGGAAAAGAAGATGAAGACAATGACTCTGACAGCAACTAGGCTTCAGAAAGAGACAATGGGAAGGATGAGACATACAGTTCATGGGATAAAACTGGGATGTGAAGTAGTTACTCTCCAAAGACCATTGGCTGCCCTTGTGATACTGAATTGTCTCAAATGTTCAGTAGTTCCATAGCTGGACCAGAGCTGTTTCTGGACATGAAGGGTAAAGATAAATGGAGATTTTTTACTCAAAAACTTCCATATTAATAGCTTTTTTAAAAAAATAAATTATTGACAAATGCAGAATTTATTTTGTTTCTCAAGGAAGCTATTTTAGTTTTTTAAAGTATTTTTTTATACATACCAAGTTGGGCGTATTACCCAAGAGCATTAGTAGTTATTATTTTAATGTATGCATTCTTCTCCATTTCTGCTCTTAAGTTTTCTTAAAAGCAGTGAATCACAAGTGTTCCTGTGACCTCAAAACCTGTACCACTAGTGCCAGTTGCAAAGTGTGCATGAACGCTCCAAACAAAAAGTCCAATTTTCCTGAGCATGTCAACAGACAATCACAAGCAACTGAACTGCCTTTATCAACTGAGCCAAACTGATAGATATACTGTGTTTAGTTAGCTGGGGTTGGTAGGTGAAATATGAATGTTGGGTTAAGCCAGCGCTTTATGCTTCAGAGTGAGTGGGATGGATGTCTGCACAAGCGCAAACCATGTACCTTGATTGGCACATGGTGGACGTTGAGGTGACACAATCGCTTGTGGTTACTTCTTGGTCCTCTTAGCAAAATTTGTGACTTACCCTCAGAGCAATACCAGGAGACAGGAACTATTTCTCGCAAGTCACTAAAACCACTCAGTTTCAGTATACCTGTTTTATCACTTGATCTTGTGTGTATTGTGTTCTCTCTTAAATATTTTTCCTCTAAAAACAGCAGTCATAGTCTCTGTCTGGTCTGGAAGTTCTGATTCAACTTACTTCTAACTGACTTAAGTGCTTTTGCGGAGTACTGAAGTGTAGACGTTGGAAGTGTGGCTTCACTTCACCCCGTGAGCTTGCCCCATCCCTCCCTTCTGTAGCCAGGTAGCTGCAGCTTCTGAACAAGTACAGCTTTCACATAGGGCAGCTAAAGAGTGTAAGAACATGTCATCGTAACTGTTCATCTCTGCTAAGCTGCAATCAGAGGGCTGATCCAAGTATGACTTGGCTTGTTTCCGTTTTTATTCCTCCTTCTGTTGTTGCTGCTTTTAAATGGAGACTGGAAGTGGGTTCCCTCTGGGTCCCTATGGTCTGTAAAGGGTTGGCAACCAACTGTTTATACACTCAGTGCACTTCTCTCTATACCTTTTAAATAACCACAGAAAAGTTTCTTCAGTTGAAAGTACGGATTGTGGTTTGTTGCTCAAGTAATGTGGGATTTTTTGTTAGGCTTTACAAAAACGCGATTGCTTTTGTTCCAGAAACTAGATCAGCTTTTTCATAAAAGTGTTGCTATTTTTATTTCTGTAACAAAAAGTGCATCCGCCATGTATTACATTGAGTCTCTAATATTAACGTGTAAAGCAGTGAAATTACAAGGTGTTAGGTCTTTACAGGGGAGGTTCTGCATGTTCATGCACATAGCACCTATTAAACCTGATCTAAGCCTCTTCAGTCTCTAAGGTTTTCTTAAGATCATTTCATACACATGCCTCATTTACTCAGGCTTGAGAGGGCAAGAGCAGATTGCATAGACAAATTAGGGACTTTTGAGACATTGTGAAAGGATCCAGAAGCATCTTACGGAATTGTTTAGCTGCTTAGAACACAGCCTGCCTTACATGTTTACCAATGAACTTAGATTAAAAACACACTCATGCGCATGTTTTTTTAAATCAGGGTGTTGCAAATCTGAAGATTCCATGTCTATAGAGAAACAGAATAAAAAGATGGTCTGGTATGTTGCTCTTGGAAGGCTCCTAGTGTCAAATTCCATGAGGTCATGGCAGCTTGGTGACNAATCAGGGTGTTGCAAATCTGAAGATTCCATGTCTATAGAGAAACAGAATAAAAAGATGGTCTGGTATGTTGCTCTTGGAAGGCTCCTAGTGTCAAATTCCATGAGGTCACGGCAGCTTGGTGACTAGCTGTGGCCTGTTCATATGTGTTGCTTGTCTCAATCACCTGGTCTTCCTATCCTCTCTGGTGCCTGTCTTCTTCAGCCAGCTGTCCTGTCACTGAGTGACCCCTCCCCACCTGAGAAGGGGAATCAGGAAAAGGAGAGGAGACCTGTGGGCTGAAATAGAAACAGATTTAATAAAATAATGACAAGCTAATATCAATGCCAGTACTAATATAAACCACACACAGTTATGCTCAGCCCACACTGGTCACAAGCTGCGTGCTGCCAGCAGTGAGTGCCAGATGCCAAACCCTGTGAGTACCACAGTTCCAGCAAAAGTGTGACGGCCTCAGTACAGGGGAGAGCAGGCCTCAGGAGCAGAAGGACAGGTGAGACCCTCCAGGGATGGCCACCACTGAGGAAGGAGATGTCCCTAGCAAACTTTCCAATTTATANTTGGTGACTAGCTGTGGCCTGTTCATATGTGTTGCTTGTCTCAATCACCTGGTCTTCCTATCCTCTCTGGTGCCTGTCTTCTTCAGCCAGCTGTCCTGTCACTGAGTGACCCCTCCCCACCTGAGAAGGGGAATCAGGAAAAGGAGAGGAGACCTGTGGGCTGAAATAGAAACAGATTTAATAAAATAATGACAAGCTAATATCAATGCCAGTACTAATATAAACCACACACAGTTATGCTCAGCCCACACTGGTCACAAGCTGCGTGCTGCCAGCAGTGAGTGCCAGATGCCAAACCCTGTGAGTACCACAGTTCCAGCAAAAGTGTGACGGCCTCAGTACAGGGGAGAGCAGGCCTCAGGAGCAGAAGGACAGGTGAGACCCTCCAGGGATGGCCACCACTGAGGAAGGAGATGTCCCTAGCAAACTTTCCAATTTATAGTGAGTTTATGGTACGGAACACTTCTGTTGGCCAGCCTGGGTCAGCTGCCCTGGCTTTCGCTCCTCCGACTTTAGTACCTGGCTTACTGGAAACTGCTGAAGACCTTGATTGCTATGGAAACCGGCATACCATGGCTGGCCACAAACTAAAACAAAGTGTCTTACCAGCTTTGTTCCCACTGAATCAGATGCTGCAGTCTTCTCAAAAATGCAGCTTTTCTCAATAGAAAAATGGCTCTGTGATTCTATCCCAGCAAAACCGGGACAGTGCCTTAGCCAGTAATTGACGTTGCTACTGTTTACCTTTCCTCTGTTTCTGCTATTCTGATCAGGTCATACTAGGCTGAAGTTAACTGCCTGTTGTCATAAGCTGTCTCTACAGGATGCTGTCCTTGGGATGCATTAACTGGTGAGATGGAGCAGTAAGCAAGAGTAGACAGGGGTTTCGCTGGGCAAAGCCCTCTGACTACTGCTGCTGCTCTCAGCCTTTCAGTATCCTACAGTTCTGCAGCCCTCTAGAAAAGGCTGTTCTAGCTTGTAAAAGCAAGAGCGCTTGTGGTATTTGTGACACCTCCAGTCCCTGCTGTAATGCCACAGCTCCTCAAGATAAGTCGGGAACGTCCTCCTCCTGTCTTTCCAGGGTCTTTTTGCAGTGTGAAAGTGGAGGCCAATAGGATGGCCATTTGCTGATGTCCCTGGGAAAAGCATGCTGAGCAGTCTTGGTCTTGTGCTGTATCTCACTCTGGTCCTGAAATACATACTCTGATGTGTTCCACATGCTGTGGCCTTTTTTTTTAAACCCCTGGGTGTCCCTGGCTGCCTCTGTGAAGAAGGGCATGGACTTCGCAAGTAGTACCTCCTACCTCTGCAGCAAAGGGCAACTGTTTGAAAACAGTCAAGTAACCAGGAATCTGGATCATGGGATTTGTGAGAATCACAGGAGTCTTGAGTGTGGCTTTCAAGTTTGTTTAATTGTAGCGAGGGGTCTCTAGGCATCCTGCAGCTGTCATTCAGCTTTTCAGTATTTTTAATCTCTTCTTATCTTGATGCGGAGAGTATCTTTTATGTATTTATTCCAGTTGTTTAATATAAAACTTGGGGCGAGGGGGGAGAGCTGGGGAAGACAGTTCACCCTGATTAAATTGTGCAGTCAAAGCGTGTGACATGATTTATTTTCTTTGGAGGCTGCTGTTAGTGTGTTTCTCCTGGCTTCCTGCCCTTGTCAGAGAGAACTGAAATGTTAGGTTACTTACTTACAGTGAATAAGTTTAGAGTAGAGTTGATAATAGTCAATGTTATTCTAATGCATTTTATTCTTTTTCTTAAGTGCATAATGAATTGTTTTAAATGGCGGCACAGCTACCTGAGCTCAGCTCCTTGTTTTTTTCTGAAAGCTCTGAAAACTTGCCCATATTTAGCTATCATGATAAAGTGTATAACTCATACTTATGTCTGTGTTCACTGCACAATGCAAAGATTTTATACATTTATTGAATGGGCCAGATCTGCAGTGACTGGATAACCTCTCTGAAGAAGGATAGAAATAAATACTTGCAAAGGAATATTGGTTTGCAACCTGAGCACTTCACGAAGCATTTAGGAATACTTGACATGGATGCATGACGATTTAAATTGCTGTACTATCCAAACCCTCTCAGTAACAGCTGACGGATCCTAAACACTGCAGACTACCAGCTGTGGGGGGTAGGGACAAGTGATCGTTCAGAAGATCGGGCATCTAATTTTATTAGAGGATGTAGAAATGCAGCTGCCTTCCCAGAGTGGTGTTAAGAGTTTCCCCATCCCTGCTGCACCCTGACGTGGTTGTAAAAATCTGCTTCAGCTTGTCCTGCTAGAGAATCCAGGTCACTGATAGGCAGGTGGGATCAAGGAGGGCATCGGAGGACATGTGCAAAACTTAATCTTAGGATGGAAACTCAACTGGGCAACATTTGTATTGGGGAGTGGGGAAGTTCAGACTGGATCAACAGGTGACTTCCCAACATAAACAACTTTCATTTTAATCTTGAAGATCGCACATTGAACATAACCACCTTCTTCCTTTCCTGCTAGGATGAATGAAGTTTTGTTTGTTTTTAGGAGGTTTTCAGACATCTAGCAAGTACAGTAACAGATGCTTTGGGAAGGGAAATGACTGAGAAGATGCAATTGATAGTAACTATCCTTGCAAGCTGTTTTGCCCTTCTGGCTCTAATATGTTTGCTCGGTAGCCTGTCAGCTTCATGGAGGAAATGTAACCATGCTGTTGAAGGACTGTGTTAACACAATTGCTTTCATTTTGATTCTGTTCAGTAGTGAGCTTCTGAGACATAATTAAGTTTTTCAGGCTCAGCTAATGCAGCATGATGCTGAGACAGCTGATAAGAAACACTCAGGACAGAGATTTGTATGGAATTAAGGCAATCTGAGTATGGCCCAAAGGCATTCGGTCAATATCTGGCCCATTCAGTAAGTCATTACCACAGCTCAGTCAGTGTGTGGTCACTCAACCCTGCTGTTTGGTTTCCAGCTGATTTTGTAGTGTTTACACCTAAGACACAAGGGAGATTTCAAAGCACTGCCAGCTCCTCTCCCGCTCGAAGCTCTGCTCCCGTTTACTGTGGCTGGCAGGCTCGTACTATTGCACAGCTATATAGAAATCACACATCTGGGAAATTGATACACATTTAAATAATTGTGTACAAATGACTTTCTTCATCTGTGGTCTGAGTTGGCAAGCGGACCTGAGTAATGACCACTCTGGGTGACTGGCCTGTCAGCCATTCACAAACACTCTGTTCATTGATCGGGGGTTACAGATTAGTTCACACTCACAGTCCTCAGAGTCTGCTAATAATGAAAGCTATGGAAGGAAATTCTAGCTTGCTGTGAGGCAGACATCTGCAGTCGCTCTGCAGGCCAGATTTTGAAAATCCAGGGTCTTTTTTTTTTTCCCAGTGCCTAGAACTTGACATGCATCTCTGCAGGTAATGTGTGCCCCTCTTCTTACCCGAGTATGTCTGTGACCGTAGAGTCAAGTCTGCACACAAGAGCTCTGTGAACAGGCCTGACTGAATGATGCAGAAAGACGAATCTGATGCCAGATGTGTCACCTCTGTCCTTTTCATTTAGCTCACTTACGTACCTGTGCAGCATGGTTTGGTTGAATCGCTTGGGGACTAACTACAATGAGCATAAAATTATGTTAACCGGGAGACTAAACCACTATCTTTATAATATAAGTGCTAAGATTGCTTAATTCTGTGTGTGAAGGCAGCTAGGAGATGCTTCAGTGGCCCTGAATGTAGGACCATTTACTGGAAAGGCCATATCTGCTGTTTGGGTGTGACTGTGGCACAGGCACACAGACGTCTAATGGAACGTAAAGACTGTTGTTTCCGTAGCACTTTCTCAGTGACAGTTCTTCCCTGGAAGCCATGTATCTGCTTGTGCCGGACCTCTGTTTCTCAGTATCGAGAGCAGAAGACAATCTTTCTGCAAAAGATTTTGGAAAAGAAAGCTGTATATTAGCAGGCTAGGCTTTGGATTGCATTAGACTGGTTTGGCTTTCTTGCATACGCGTATGAGAGTACAGAAGCACATACACTCTTTAGCAAAGAAGCCTCCCTGAACACCACTTTGAAAAGGAGCAACTGTTGTGTTGTAGGTTTCTTCTTTTTCCTTATTGTTCTTCTGCAAGATTACTCTTCACTCACACCTCTGGTAGAATTACAAACAATAGTAAATGCTGGTAGCATTAGAGCTGGCATGAATGGCTTGCCTTTTTTTTTTTCCCCTGTGTGCTTCAGAAGGGACAGAAAGAGGTGATAGTGGTGTTTCTTGGGACTGCCAATATTGTTGGCTTGCCTCGACTGGGTAGAGGATGCAAAAGTGGGCTTTGGTAGCTGGAAAAGTCTGAGAAAGCCTGATCTAGCCTGCAAAGAGCGAGGGAGATATGCTACATAAGGGGAAATCCTGAAGTTTACTGGCAGAAGGAGTTGCAGCTTCTGTATAACTTACCAGAACAGATTTTAGTGAAGAGATGAAATCAGTACCTCTTGCTACTGTGTTTTTTCTAGTAAGAGGCAGATGCAGTTGTACACGTCCCTCACCTTGAGTCATAGAATCATAGAACAGTTTGGGTTGGAAGGGACCTTTAAAGGCCATCTAGTCCAACCCCCCCCTGCAGTGAGCAGGGACATCTTCAACTAGATCAGGGTGCTCAGAGCCCCCTCCAGCCTGACCTTGAAAGTTTCCGGGGATGTGGCATCTACCACGTCTCTGGGCATCCTGCTCCTGTGTTTCACCACCCTCATCATAAAAATCTTCTTCCTTATATCTAGTCTAAATCTACCCTCTGTTAGTTTAAAACCATTACCCCTTGTCCTATCGCAGCAGGCCCTACTAAAAAGTCTGTCCCCATCTTTCTTATAAGCCCCCTTTAAGTATTGAAAGGCCACAATAAGGTCTCTCTCCCTGGAGCCTTGTCCAGGCTGAGCAACCCCAGCTCTCTCAGCCTTTCCTCACAGGAGAGGTGCTCCAGCCCCCTGATCATCTTCATGCCCCTCCTCTGGATCTGCTGCAACAGGTCCCTGTCCTTCTTATGTTGGGGACCCCAGAGGTGGATGCAGTACTCCAGGTGGGACATCACGAGAGCGGAGTACAGGGGGAGAATCACCTCCCTCAGCCTGCTGGCCACGCTTCTTTTGATGCAGCCCAGGATACGGTTGGCTTTCTGGGCTGTGAGCTCACATTGACAGCTCATGTCCAATTTTTCATCCACCAGTACCCCCAAGTTCTTCGCAGTGCTGCTCTCAGTCAGAGCAATCTGCTTCATCCCCTAGACTGTATTCATAATATCTTGCTGTATTTCTGAGTTGCACCAGTTAGGAGAAGATTTACATGAATGTTGTACGAGAGAAACCAATTGAGTGGCAGCAAGAATAGAGGGTCTTGGGTATCTAGCTCTTAGAGAACTTGAATTCAGGTTTTAAATGTGCTTTCTCATATTGTCACTGAATTTGGGTCCTGCTGCAAAGACTAAAGTTAGAGAGCTTCTGAACATTCACAGTCCCTGTGCTGTTCGGTGAGTAGCATCCTAGATACATGGTGTCTTAACATTTATAATTCCCATTACTTACCCTGTTTCATGTATCGGCTTGCCACTGATTCTTTAGACAAAGACCTGAGTGAAAAAGAAAGGATGTCTGCCTTTACAACTGGTGTAAACTGTGCACTGCAATACATGGGAGGCTTTTGTCAAAGGAGTTTCAAGTGCCCTCTAAAATTCTTGCTGTTCCCATAATAACTAAATTTGCTTCAAAGAGTGTGGGGTTTGTAGTTAGGAGCATTTTTTGTTTAACTTGTGCATGACAAAATTCAATCACAAAGTTGTATTTTTCATGGGAGGAGAAAACAAAAAGTTCTGGTTATGAGGTTGATCTTATCCCTAATCCTAGTGATGTCACCACAGATTTTACCTGAACTGATTCATTTCCCCTTCTGCAGCTCTGTGAAGAGATGGGAGAGGTATTTGCAGACCCTCGGTATTCATGTTCTCTGGCATAGCTTCCTTAGAGTTCAGCATGTCTTTGTCAGTCTGGTCTGAGTAAATCAGACTGGACACCAAGGCTTTCTCTGAAATGTGAAGGTAGCAGAAATTTTATTAAAAGTTCCCACTTGCTGATCTGGATGTTTAGGGGTGAATTCAGGAGTTCCCTTCCTCATTTTCAAAGGGCTTAAGGACACGAGAGACGCGTTTTGTTTGCTTTCTGCCTTCCCCCAGCCCACAGCAGCCTAGAGCTCCACTGGGAGAGCATGTTTTTCCACCCTGCACCAAACCTGAGTGCGCTGAGGTCTGAGTGACTAATTTCTGTGTACTGCCACCTTACTGCTCAGCACAGCCACAGCTGGGCCAGGCACACTTCACTGGATCTTATTCCTTCCACCTCAGCAACCCCATTCAATTCAGGTCAATGAGAATTTCAGGGGTTTATGTGAATGTACCAAGAGCACGTGCTTTCCAGAAAGGGATGCAGATGAATATGTTTGTTACCTTTTCTACTTGCCCTTGCGAACCATTTTTGGATCTCGGTAAGTGAATCTGTCTGGAAAATTTTGCTGAGTTTTTCCAGCACCTGAAAGTTGTACAGGATAGTTAACATAAAGGAAGAGAAGCTGACTCCCGACAGTTTTTGCATGTGTTTTAGTTTAGCGCTAAACTGTGTTTTAGCTCTCTGCGAGTGTGCAGTTTTACAGCTGTGCAAATTGCCTAGCCTAAGGTGTCGCATCAGTTTTGCCACAGTGTGCAGCCATGGTGAGCTAAGGACACCAGTCTGCTAAAGAAGATGTTGAGAGTGTGCCGTGTACATAAAGGCCCTTGCATGTGACATGTAATATTTTCAGGCTGTTTTTTACAGACTGTTTCAGCCTGTGTGCCAGCTGCATCGCTCCCCGAGTAATTTTGCCAGTAGTAGCTTCCAGTTAGGTGAAAGCAACTCAAGAGTAAACACTAAATACAAAAGTCAGTAGACTACACACCGGGGGCGGGGTGGTGGTGGTGGAAATCTGACCAATAAAGTCTCACACCATCCTCAACATCATAGCAAGCCATATACTGTAGCACTCATGTCTTACCTTTACTTCCTGATCCAGAGAGTTCAGCTTCTCCTGGCTGTAAGGACCATCATGCAAGTCCACGAATGAAGAGTGGGGTTGGGTGAGATGCATGATGTGGCTTCCCTGTCTACTCGCAGGTTGTGCAGAGGCTTGGAAGCTTTTAAAAGGCTTTTCCAAAACAGAAAACGATGTGTAAAGGAATAGCTTTACTCCATTTAAGCAGCAATTAAAGGCAATGTGAATGAAGTATATGACTATAACTAGGCCCCAGCAAGGATGTGCAGCAAAAAACACATCTAAAAACTGTTATTTGGTTGAATACGATCACCTATAGGTTAATTGCATAGGTTAATTGTTACAGCTTCTAAATCACGGTCACGAAGAATAATAACAGATATCCATGGCTTAACGCATAACATTGGATTTTTCCCTTTTGCTGAAGAAATTGTGTAGAATTGCTCACCGTGTTTTGCTTTGAAGTATCTTTTTGGAATAGCTATGTGTTTTGGAAGGAGCTGGATTTTGATATGAGAATGAGAGTGATGCCGGTTAACTACAGATGGAAAATAAGATGAGGAAGGGATTAAATCTGGACCTCTATGGTCTGTTTGCTTTTCCATCATGGGTTTGTAGTGTGCTGCTGAGCTGCTGTATTTCTCTGTGTGCAGACTTCACCAGTCTATTAAAAGCCCAGGAATGAAAGTGTGATTGGCAGAAGGTTCTGTTTGTAAGTGCAGAGGAAAAGCAAAATGCAACTAACAGCTATTAAGAAACAGTAGTTTACTGAGCATGGCTGTATGGCAGTATCTGGCCATTATGTAGTTATTTTGCAGCCACAGATTACACAGATTATTTTGCAAACCACACTAACTAGAGTTTAAAGAACTGTGTTCTGCATGTATACGTGAACAGTAAAAATAAAGCATGGTCTTTGCTATACCCAGCTCAGGAACAAAAGAGCCACATTTAGACAGACACACACCCTCTGCCCCACCTCAGTTAAAATAGAAAAGTTAGGAGAAAGGTGAATCCTTGTTTTTAGCATCTTTACTGCAAAACGTCTTCATAGTAGCCTCTGCTCTCCAGTACCAGTGCAGCAACACTTGCATTCCCTTTTTCTCAAGTCCTCCTTGTGATACTGTTTGTAATGGAATACTAACTTAGCCCACAGCTCTCGTACAGTCACAATGGAGGAGAGGAGTA
>VZSC01000057.1:0-29379 GCA_013398225.1 Steatornis caripensis | reverse complement strand
GCATTCCTGTGCAACCTGCTCTAGGCTAACCTGCTTTAGCAGGGGGGTTGGACTAGATGATCTCTAGAGGTCCCTTCCAACCCCTACCATTCTATGATATGATATGATTCTATGATAATGTTGGAGGTCCTTTGCCCAAGTTACAGTCCCCAAGTAAAGACAGCCTGGAGTTGCATGAACGGGGCCTTTGTTCACTGTTCCTAACTTCTTTTGTCTGTAAGCTCACCAGCCATTAACAGCTCCAACATGCTCTTTCCCTTCTGCCTCTGTCACTACATTTCACTGCCATCTGCTGAGGTCAGTAAATCACCAAAGAGAGAATATTAGTGCCATGTGTTCAGTTGGACAAAGTGAGATAAGAAACTGATAAAGGAATTATGTATCATATTTCAATTGCGTAGGAAGGAATACAATACATACATAAGCATAAAGAAAAGTTCTCTTCATAGTGAACTGCCCTAAAAGGGGAGAGGATGGTGTGTAGGGATCAGTTAAGTATTTTCTGGCAAGTATCAGAGCAAAGCATTGAGCCTGAGGGCCTGTGCAAGCACGTGGTAAAGGGGCAGGAGTGCAGTTTCCCTGCATGCCAGGGCCATTGCACACTTCGAGCCTGGGCTCCGCACTGGGTGTCTTGGGCAATCTGGCAGAGCAATGCAAATAAAGCAGGTTCTGCAGCATAGTTACGCAAGTCAGCTCCTGTTTCACTGGCGCCACAGTCCAGTCCTCTTTCTTGCTACCTTCTTCCTAAAGACCGTGCCACCTACCCCTGAGCGGGCTGCAGAAAGGATCCATTGCCCAGTGTTCCCAGCAGAAGCTACCCACTCTGGCCAAAGGAGATGGTTTCAGGTGACCTCAGCTCCATTCCCTTAAAAAAAAAAGAAAAGAAACATTTCATGTACTTGGTGTGCATAAATGTAAAGAGATGAGGAGAGTTCTGAGTGGAAAGGAAACATAAAGTGATCAGAGAAGAGAACAATAAGGAAAAAGGGATGGGAACTTTAGAAGAAGGGAGGAAAGGAGAAAGATAGCTCTCAAGGAATAGACTGGAATGGAAATTCTTCATTCTGATACAAGGTTCTAGGAAGTGCAAGTCACTAGGGCTTGCCTCCTGAGGCTTTGTAGAACTGTCAGCACATTACAGGAAGGTAAGTCATGTTGTTTTGCATGTATTTTGACACAGAGTATACAGAAGACGTGTCTTCTGCACGTGGCTTGACTGGGAGAATTTAGAGGGGATTTTATGTACATTATTTTTGTGTTGACATTTTGTGTTACACTACCAATCTTTTAATTGCACCACACCTCACAAATTTTCAACTTGACACGACAAGGCATCCTCTGTGATAGTGGTATTGCATACACTTGCCCAGACGTGCCCAGCCTTCTGCTCTGAGGTCTTTAGCTGTCACTCCACTCTCAGGTCATGGATATATGGGGTGTGCAGGGAATCGGGGAGCAGATTTTCCTCTAGCTGGGTGAGGAATGAGTCTTTTTTGCTTTTTGAGGTTGGCCATCCATATGCGTGGCCTTTCCTAGCTGTTGTGTCAGGGTTGCAGCATGAGGTCCCTGCTGGCTGGCTGGTGGGAAAAGGGGCTCAGAGCAAGGTGGTAACAAGCCCGTGTTCAAGCAGCTTCTTAAGGGAGAACACAAGTTGAAGTGACCAATTTTGTGTAACCAAACAATCTATTTTGTCAGCTCATTCCTGTTAGCAGTACACAGGAGAAATCATTTGTTACTTCCATCTAGGTAAAAATCCATGCAGTTAGAGTCATAGTGTCCATGCATGAGCTTGGCCAACACAGGGCTTATCTGAGGTACCCCTGCCTTAGGTGTGCCACAAAGACTATGCAAGTCAGAAGGTTTGTAAGCACATGTAGTGTTCGCTATACTGCAATCAGTCGTAGCTTATCAACTGCAGCATTGTCACAACTCAGTACATTTGTGAAATTAGTTTCTGTGTGAACTTTGAAATGACCTTTGCAGGTGTAATTTCTGTGGCATCTGTACCTCTGTACTTTCAAGAAACAGCAAGAGAGATTAATGATGACCACTGCTGTATAAAGCAAAAATATATTATTACACTGTGAAAGCTTTAGAGGGTGGGAAGAGCAGCTCAGTTTCAAAACAGCAGAGCAGATTGTATGGATGAATACCCTGAGGTCTGCCATTCCCCAGATGGGAGGCAGGTCACCGTCCATGGACTCTGTTAGCCTTTTTCCGTAGGAAGCCTCAGATGACACCATTTTGCTCTGTGGGCCTTCAAAATTGTTTAGCAGGGACTCTTGACCTCTGTTCTTCTAGCCCTGGCCAAACACAGGTCGCGTGCCCGGCAGGCTGGAGTTGTGTCTCTGGGGCCACTAGAAGGCCTTGCTGTCCCTGAAGTACTTGCCTGAGGTTACATTCATCTACTGTGTTTCTCCCTGCTTCTTCTTCCTGTACCCCTTCTTAAATTAATTACAGTCATACAGGAAAAACTGAGAGAGTGCTGTGCTTTGTAATTACTAGTCAAGTTATATCCAGTATTTTATCCCTTTTTTGCTTGTTTCTGAGGGAAAAATCTTGATTTTAGAATGCTGGGAATAACTTGACAATAAAT
Organism: Steatornis caripensis; assembly: GCA_013398225.1. NCBI lineage: Eukaryota > Metazoa > Chordata > Aves > Caprimulgiformes > Steatornithidae > Steatornis > Steatornis caripensis. The sequence goes on along the minus strand of VZSC01000057.1, from coordinate 26,783 downwards.
GAGGCTTGAAATCCACAGCAAAGCCATGCGGTGCTGACCTCCACCCAATCCCTCACGCCAGGACGTTGTGCCAGGAGAGGGTAAGTATGTGGGCACATGAGCAGTGATGGGGCTGGGCTTGCAGGTGTTGATGGAACCAATGGGTCAGGTGATCACTCGCAAATGAAGCAGGTGGTAAGAAATGTGCATCCTCTTGCAGCACTTCTTGCTGACTTACTGATTTTTGTTTTCCCATCAGCATGATCGGCACATTGTCCTTGGTCACTGTTCACTGAAAGCCATTCTAACAGATTAATGAGTAGCCAGACTGTAGAACTAAGGCATCAGAGGAGCAGATACAACCACAGCTGGACAGTGGATGTTTCCTAAGTAGCTTGCACAATAGCATGCTTTAATATATCAGCTGGGCTCGTACGAGTGTAACCAAAGTACTTCAGCAAAGCCTTCATGTTCCCGCTGCATCCCTGCCACTGTGAATTCAAGAGCCACTCTCCCCTTTTCTCTGTGCCCCTGCAGTGTCAGGGAGAGCAGTGGGTTTGGAAGACAGCCTTCCAGGGAGGTGGAAAAAGGGGACAGCTTCCAGCCAGGGCTTTTGCTTTCTTCCTGTGATACTGAGGGCAACCATAGGTGGGATGTGAAAAGAGTGGGGACGAGTGTGACAAAGGAACTGGGGAGACAGAAGCACTGTAAAAGAGTGAGGTTTCAGCAGATGGGTGGATTATTTTGGTTCTAGCGCTGTGGCTGATCAGGGGGTGGGACTCCGAGCTGGGAGGCACAACTAAAAGGTCAGAGCAGTGCACTTGCAAGAGCACTTCACAAGACCAGCTTCCAGTGCATTGGACTGGACTGGACTTGTGGTGTCAGCAACCTGACTGTTTTGCAGCTGACTGAATTCTTGGCACAAGAAATCAGTGGTGGCAAGATTCGAAACAGACACTCCAGTCAACATGAGCACGGCAGGCAAAGTAAGCAAAAGTCTGTATTAAAAAAGTTTCTTTGCTGCAGCTGAGTAATGCCTTTTTTACATGCAGTTTCTTTGCAGGGACACCATAAATCCTGGTGGTGTAGCACAGGTGAGAGTTTAGGAGGAAGCTGGTACAGCTGCGTTTACTCGCAGGCTACGGAGTGGCTATTACACTCTTCAAGGCAGTAATTTATTTTTTTTAAACACTGAGGCAACATAAGGTAACACCACCAGAATAAGAATAACTTTCCCCCAGGGTTAGCAAACTATTTTTAATCTCTGGTTGGACAGTTTTAAATATGATACAATGTAGTAAGTGTTCAGATCAATGTATTTATCAGCTCTATCAGTTTCCATTCTGGGATCCCAAGGTGGTTTAAACTATTTTTAGCTTCTTTATAATTTGTATCAGTTTGTTTCCTAAAAAAAAAAAAGACATAGTGAATATCTTGTTAAATTTCAAGGTGTAATTGTGTTGATTAAATTCAGTCATTAAATTCAAATATGCATGTAACAAGTCTGGGGCTTAAGTTAACGAAGACCAAAAGCAAGTATCACATGCAATGCAGTACTGAGCTGGGACTGAAATGAGTATTTACATCTTTGCTAGAAAGTAAGTGATGAGACAGATGCAGGTTAATACCGCTGCTGAAGACAGTATACGGTGCTTCTTGCACCACCTGAGAAATGCTAACATAAACCCAGAGACATGCAAGAGAGGTTGATGGACAGGAACACAGAGATGGAAAACGACTGAAGGCAGTACCTTGTGGACTGTACCTTAAGAAAGTACCAGGATCATTTGCTGTTACTGCCAACTGTCTTCATTATTCTAAAATCAAACAAAACAAGAGAAAAAAAAATAATGCTCTCTCTAACTCCGAGATACCACAAGTGCAAAATTAATTGTAGTTCATTTGTAGGCAAATTCACCACATTCAGTCCTCCGCCCAGCCTTGGACTGAGCATGGTAAATGAAGTGTTGTGATGGAACTAAACTGCCTTGTTTTCACTGTGTTTATCTTGGAGCAATATGTGAGTTACCACGCAGTTTATGTGACAAAGCGGCATAATCCTTACGCTCTGTAAAAGGGTGTCTTTCTACACCTACCCTCCTTCCCTGCAGGAACTTGTAAGGCTGGTAGAAAACAAAGAAGCTAAAAAAAAAACCCATGTCACACCAGCTAGTGCTTGCCTTAATAGATGACATGGGCGATAGTGTGCTGTTGGTTCACTTGTGGGATCTTGTTTTAGTTGGTAAAAGTTCACAGGGACTCAGCCATCAGAACAATACATAGTTAACCAATGTCTAATTGTAGGACAGATTTATTTGTTCTCAGCAATCCACAGTTCTTGGCTACGTTTGTTCTTATAAACACAACATGTGCTTTGAATATGCAAGTTGTGAAATCATTATTGTGCTGTGTGGGATACAGTATAGTAAGTACATAAGCCCTTCTTTTTTGATGTAAATTTCCTAGAAAATGTGGCCCTTTAAAATGTGATCTTTGGCATCACTTGTGAATTTTTTACTAATCGTGCTTGCATTTGACATATGAAATGTTAAATTTGGTGCAAACCTCCCTTGAGTCTGTCTTTTTCAAAGCGTGTTCATTCCCACTTTGGTTCTGGCCGCTGGAAACGCGCTGTTTTATTTCATATGTTTAGTATTTCCTAGTAATTATTTTCTTGGCTACCAGTTGACAATTTGTTGATAACTAGACATTATTTCTACTTCTGCTTCAAAAGCTTTGATACTAAAAAGTTGCTTTTATTTTTTTTTTCCTCTGAGAACTTTGCAGCACACTGGTGTTAAGTTTTCCCAGCCCCAGGGTCCCAGTCACGCAGGGTACTTACGCATGTGATGATAAACTTCTCGCATCATGGATTCGATTCTCCTCCGTTGCCCTCTCCAGATAGTGCCACCTGAACGCTTGCAGTCAGTAGGACTTCACAGAGTGACTGAGGACTTAACAGAGTGTCACCGATAAGGGTGACATGGAAAATCATATTCCAGGGCCTGGAGTCGTTTAAAGCTCTGGGATGGCAGAGACAACCAAGGAAGAAAAGGAATGAATCCAGGGACAGAGAGGCCCCACTACCTTTGAATACACTAGGAGTGAGCTTGCAGGGTGGAAACTGGCGCTGTCTTCTGTCTGAGAGCATGGGATGAGGAGTGGACAATGCTCCTCTCTCGTCTGAGTGTGTTCTTCTATAGGTGGCAGATGATCAGAGATGCCCAGAGGCCTGGCAGCACTTAGACAAAGTCCGCGAAGCTAATGGACAAACTTTAGCCTAGCAGACAAAAAAAAAGCTGTCTTGGGTATTGTTAAATATCCTGAGTTAAATATCCCTTTTGAGAAGCAAGGTACCTTAGCACGGATAATTTTGCACTAAAGGGACTGTTGCTTCTTCAAGATTACCTCAGCGTAGTGCTCTGTCATTTTACATAGGTGTCTTCTCAGCCATCACCTCATAGCTGAACTTGGGCTATAATAAAATTTTATAAACCTGTATTAGGCTCTGAATTCCATTTTTAGCATTTTGTCAGTTCCCAACACAGGTGATTTTAGGCAATACAGACTTTATCACAACCTGATATATGGCATCATTTAGTGTGCCATCTCCAAGAAGACAGAAATATACACCAGTAATCCAACGCGGCAAAAATAATCGTCCAAGGAAGTCGGAAACAGAGAAGGAGCAATGAGGATGGATAAGGTATCTAGTTATCCTAGGAGACTATTATTATATATATACATGTCGCTGAACACTTCATATGACAGAAATATGAACAAAGTCAGACGTGATCTTGGTGGAGGAAAAAAATGGGCTCACATTGTGCTTTGATGTTGGCTTTTTTGTTGCATTTTGGGTTTGGTTTTTTTTTCCCTGCAGTTTTCCTCCTCCTCCCCCAAACATGAGCAGGAGTTTCACATGCGGAAGTGTAAGAATCTGTCTGTATGTGACTTTCAAATGCAAGTGCCATTCCCTTTTTCTGTACTCTGTTTGCAGGTTATTAAATGCAAAGCAGCAGTAATGTGGGAAGCCAATAAACCATTTTCTATTGAGGAAGTGGAAGTTGCCCCACCAAAAGCACATGAAATTCGCATAAAGGTACTAAAAATAAAATTTTAAACAACTATTATGACTTGCGTTCTATCTTGCTGTTTATCAGAATTATTTCTGTAGATTTTTAGGATCCAGTTGGAAAACATTCACTGGGTGAGTAGATACTATTCAGTGAGCTCCTGTGGAACATGCTTCAAGTCCTAAATTTGATAATGAGGTTCTCAAAAAAAAAAAAAAAGAGGTTGTTTTTTTGTTTACTGAGATGCCTGTGCTTCTAATAGGCTGAAAAAAATCCAGTGCAAGGCAAAAATCTGAATCTCCTACAGCGTGAAGCAAGAAATTCTCTTTTCGTTTGTTGGAATCTGAGCTAGGAAATAGCTCAGGAGGGCCGGAAGCTTCCTGTTTTAACTGGGTATTGGGCATCTGTTACATTTCAGGAACTTCCTCAGTGGAATTCTGTGGCTGTTTTAATTTTAGAGGAGTTTCAAGTGTTACACAAGTGAGGAGAACCCCCTCATGGGATTGGCAACTCCGTATGTCAGAATAAAAGTTGCAAAGACATACCTGAATGTTTCAAAAGAAATACTGCTGTGCTACCTGCAAGAAAAGGCAAAATGTGATACAAAGTACTATGTGTAGCCTAGATTTGTGTATATATAACATACACATATATTTAAAATATACAAATAATATATAATAATTATAATGCAATTATCTATAATAGCATATCATTGTATAATGCATATTTTATATAGCATCTACTATATGTTAGATTGTAATATAATCTAACTATAAGGAATATAAAATATGTGTAATATGTTTATAATAATATGTGATGGTTTATATTTACATACTTCTAAAACTTTTTATATTTATGTATTAATATTGTGAATAATTTATTTTATTCTGTTCTTCATATATAGTTGTATTGCTACACAACCAAAAGTGTTTTACCTGTAGATTTATTGTGTGCACATGTGATTCTGGAGGGAAGCAAGTGAATTCTCCAAATATATGGTATCATCTCACTGCTGTGTGTCGTGTCGTGTGGCACAACATAGCTAAATGCTGAAATATTCTTGTCTTTCCTCTAAATCAGATTGTGGCCACAGGGATCTGTCGCTCTGATGACCACGTGATAACTGGTTCACTGGTTATGCCTTTTCCAATAATTCTTGGGCATGAAGCAGCGGGTGTTGTGGAGAGTGTTGGGGAGGGAGTAACTTCCATGAAACCAGGTATGAAACAGCACTGAACATGAACCCTGTGCCGAGTTTCCAGACTCCTGTTTAAGGCAAATATGATTACATGCATGAGTACTTGTACTGCAGAGGAAAATGTTCCAACTTTGAGTTTTTTCAGGGATACCTTAAAGGACACGACATGCTTTTTACGTCTTTCTGTGCTCCCAATCTTGGTTTATTTTCAGATTTTCTATTCAATTTCTTTTGGTTTTGGCAAAAACATCTGCAGCTTGCTTTCCACCTACGTAGCGCTTTTCCTGTCATGGGATTAAGAACATTGATTCTTTGCTGTTGGTCATAGAAAAACAGGTATTAGCTGCAGGTTCTTTAAACAGTTTACACAGCTCATCTTTCTCAAGAACATGGCAAAGCAAAGCATTAGACAGCATGCCAAAACACCTTATTTTAATTCTCCTAACAGCTAAATAATCCGTTGACTTCAGTAGGCCAGAACTCAGGTGTGTGTGTTTCAATTACTTCACTTTAAAACTATCAGGGCACAACTTGGGTGCCCACCCTGCTGCAGCTTTTCTTGTGTGCAGCACCAGTGCAGGTGAGTCAGCGCTGCTCACTGGGGGCTGGATCGCTCCGAGGGCACTTACCTGGACCCGCAGCTCCTCTCCCTACGCTCTCTTTGAACCACAGTGGGTAGATAGAGAAGGTGGTGAAAGATGCTGATTTTCCTCCAACTGCTGCAAGATGGGACAGGATTTCTATGCACTTTTATGGGACCGAACAAATTCCAACAATGGCTAAGTTATTAAGACAAAACATGCAGTGAACAAAATCTGCATAGAAATGCTCGATTTTATCCAGGCAGTTTGTTCCAATAAGTAAGTAGTTCACTTCTAACACCTCCATATTTCCAAGTGTCTTTGTTCGTACTGGCAACAGGTATGAAGTCTGTCCGAAGCAGGTTGTTATGTATGATTAAGGAAAGGTTTTATTGGAGATTTCTGCTTTGACTCCAAACAAATATATATATTGCAAATTTCAGTGATAGTTCAAACTGCTTTTTCGCTTACATCTGGATTCATAAATCACTCCTCTGTTGTCCAATTCTAGCCACTGTGTGTTTCCAGGTGAGCTGAAACAGCAGGCCTGAACACACACGCACAACGTCACGTTTCTCAGATGTTGCTTGATTTACACCTTCCTTCAAGTTCTAAAGAAGGCTCCAAGACATGCAAAGTTTCTTTAGCAGAACGATTACTAAACCCATGTCACAGTTCTAAGTTAACTGAAGGTTGGGGTGGTGGTGGCATTTCATGTTCTGTAGGCATTTTCCATTTTTTAGGGAAATCAAAGATTTCTTTTGACTTTGAACGTGTCAAGGATTAGCCACATTTTAGAACTGCCAAATCACAAACAGATCTGTATTAGGGATTACCTGTTTAGAGATTATTAGGGCTTTACAATACATTGTTGCTATGGAAAATGTGTAGCAGTAAAAAATTGCACAGGGTAGCTATGTGCCACTTTGTTAATCATATAAAGGTGCTAGAGAATTAGAGATGTCTTAGCTTGTGCGTGTCTCTGCTTCTCTGACAAATATTTTACCTACCTTTACTCCAACACAAGAGTAATAGGACTGCAGATAGGAAAGAGACTCAAGGGGGCTGGTAAAATAATGCTTAATTTCCCATTCTTTGTATGCACGATTTGCAGCCCTGTTACCTTGTCACTCCAATCTGCTGTCCTAGTGGATGTCAACTTTGATCTCAGTTTCTTTACCTGTGCACTACTATTTTCCTTTGAAGTAGAAGATGCAATAAACTGCTGAATGAGTGCTTGGGGAATGTCAGTAGGTAACATGGTTTTATGACATAGCTCAGACTCAGGTCTACGAAAGACACCTGGAATTTTGCATATCGAAACTGGTTGTCATAACTGCCCTCATGACGTCCTTTGTAACACCGAGAGATGGTTTATCTTCCAAGAGCAGCAGAAGGAAATAAAACCAGCGCTGCACTCCTAGTGCACATTTGCCTAGGGATTAAATACATGTGCTTCATGTTTTTACCTGCATGCTTCTTGTTTGCCTTTTTTAATCCCCTGCCATTGCTATTTTATTTCTAGGAGACAAGGTTATTCCACTCTTTGTTCCACAGTGTGGGGAGTGCAGCACTTGCTTAAGCACCAAGGCTAATCTGTGCAGTAAAAATGAGTGAGTTTTCCTGGGTCACCTACAACCCTCATTTGATTTTTATTTACACAAAACTGATCACATTCAACAGACTTCACTTGCCGTTATTTCTGGTCATCTTTCAAACAGCCTTGGTTCAGCTACTGGATTAATGCCTGATGGCACCACTAGATTCACCTGTAAAGGAAAAGCAGTTCACCATTTCATTGGTACAAGTACCTTCACTGAATACACCGTAGTGCATGAATCTGCTGTAGCCAAAATCGATTCCGCTGCTCCTCTGGAAAAAGTCTGTCTAATTGGCTGTGGATTTTCAACTGGTTATGGGGCTGTTGTGCAGACTGCCAGGGTAAGTATCGTGGTGGGTGTTTCTGGTATCTCATGGGGTCTGTTCAGGATTGTATGGCCTGCAAGTGGGTTGTCAGCACGGCAGCCGGGAAGTATAGACTCTGTTGAGTTCAAGGTGGAAAGAAGATACTGCTTTGCCTAGTTCGGTTTCTCTGTCTCTAAGGTGCTCAGAAGTCTTCAATGCAAAATTCAGTAAAAATGCCTATTACAATCTATTAAGTTTTCTTTTACAGCTTTGTCACCCCTAGAAAAATGTTACAACAGAGCTGGTTTATTTTATTGTAACTTAAGTCTAGGCATACATGGAAGCCTATATATGCAACACTTATAATTCATAGCAATACATGAATGTGACAGCTGGCATTGTCTCCAGTGGAGTGACACTACAGATCTTAACACAACTGGAATATAAAGCATCATAAAAAAAAAAAAGTCTCTAAACCTGAAGCTGAGATGTGTAATGAAAACCTGGTCTCAGAAATGTATTTTTAGGACAATTTATCTTAGTCACGTGTAGGATTATAACAGTATAGCTGGCTACTGCACTAGTAGGTATGCGTGTGCAAATTCCTTCTCAGCAGGTAATCTCTAAATTACAAGAAGTGGCTTAAGTGAAAACATGTTGATAATAAGAAAATGTGTTATACTTTACCTAGACTGTAACAGTATGCCACGTTTATATGGTTATTATAGGTGGAACCAGGCTCCACCTGCGCTGTCTTCGGCCTCGGAGGAGTTGGCCTCTCTGTTGTTATGGGCTGCAAGGCGGCTGGAGCTTCCCGCATCATTGCCATTGATATCAATAGCGACAAGTTTGCCAAAGCCAAGGAGCTGGGAGCCACCGACTGTGTCAACCCTAAAGATTTCAAGAAGCCTATTCACGAAGTGTTGATCGAAATGACTGGCCATGGTGTGGACTACTCCTTTGAGGTCATCGGCCGTACTGAAACAATGGTATGCAACCAAAAGATGTGGCCAAATGAGGCATTATCTTGTTTGTTAGCTCTCTCTTTGCTAACCCACTAAGCACCAAGGGCAAGTAGCTGAGAGCCACTGGCAAAATGTCACGCTAACTTCAAAGCTGTTAAGTCTAGCCATCTGCCGCTGATACACAGGGACAGAAGCACGCTCAAAAACATAGGAAAGGGAACTTCAGTGTAGTCCCCTGGCATAACCAGGGGTGAAATTTCACATAGCCCGCTGTCTGCTTTCCATCAGTGGCTTATTCCTAACGACTAAGGCACAATGGGGAAGCAGAACAAAGGTAGGACATATCTAACCCATGACAGCAGATACAATGGTGTGGGCAGATACAATGGAAATTTGTTGGTGTGGTTTCAGTTACAAAAAATTAATAGCAAGCTGAACCCTGAGAAGAGGAGAAGGAATTCAAACTTCTTGCCCCAGCAGCAAATCTTGCACGACTCTGAGGCATCCCTCTGTTTCAAATGCAGACTGCAGCCTTGGCCTCTTGCCAATACAACTACGGAGTCAGTGTGATCGTGGGAGTGCCTCCTGCATCACAAAAGATCACTTTTGACCCCATGCTCCTCTTCACTGGTCGCACCTGGAAAGGGTCAGTCTTTGGAGGTAAGGACTTGGAAAGATGAGATTTAACTGGCTTGGAAAACTTCTAAATCATCTTGAATGAAATGGGATATATCTCAATTAATTTCTTAGGTTGTCCCATTGGAAGTAATATTGATAGCTGTTTTGCTGACAAAGAAGCGCAAAGGGAATTAATTATGGGAACTGTTAGTTAATGGCGAGAGAAGGAAAGAGAAAAACAGAGAGGGAGAGGGGAGGGAAGAAGGGAGAGGAAGAAGAGGCAGACAAAGAGAAAGCAAGAGATAAAAAGATAAAAATTAGAGGAAAAGAGGGGAAACAAAAGGAACAATGAGAAAAAAGGAGAGAAAAAGAAAGGTAGAAGAAGAGAGAAAGAAAAGGAGGAAGAGAGGAGGAAGTAGAAGAGATAAAAATAGAGATCAGAAAAAGAGATAAGGAGAAAGAGAAAAGGACAAAGGGAGAAAAAGAGAAATTGAGAAAATGAGGAAAAGATAAGGGGGAGGGGGGAGAAAAAGAGCAAGAGCAAAAAGGAAAATGAGAGGTATAGGAAGAGAGGGAAGAAGAAGAGCGGGAGAGATGGAGAGTCAGGACCCTAAAGGACATAGGGTGTCAGACCCATCTGATTTCCACATAGGTCAGACCTCAGCTCAGCCCCTTGCCAGGTGCTGTCAGTTCCTTACAGTTCTTTCTCTTTTCTGAGCTCTCCCAGCAGAGTCCCCCACACAGTAAGCCCTAGCTCACTCAACACAAAGCTGAAGGCCAGAGAAAACTTGTTTCCAACACAGATTTTCTCACTCACATCTGGTTCCTTTGATGTATTCAATAGACACCTGAATAAAATATCAGAGACAAATTAGGTTCCTCTGGAAGGGCAACCTACTATTTGAGACAGCTTTATCAAGTACTGCTTGTAAGAAAGAAGACACGTCCACCCCCCACCCCACAGTTTTTACAAGGCAATCAGGTTTCCAGTTAACCAACATGGATGTCAGCACTCTGGGTTTTGTATGGTGTGTGATTTCGTGGACAATGTATCAATAAACAAGTTGAAACAGTCTTTAATGTGAGGGAAAGTTCAGCGCTGTAAAGGTTTGAATTTTTACTGGTCTTCTACTAGTAAAGCCTTCCTGGGTTTGTCAGATGTAGAATAGCTGCACTTCATCCCATGTTTCCTGCTGGCACTCTGTGTTACAAAGGCAAAGACGTGCTGCAATGTTTCATCGTGCTATTCTGCTATAGAAAGGCTATGTAAAAATTTAAGCTGCCATGACTTTTTTCTCTTTTCACAAGCATTTAATGTTTCATTATCTGTGGGTTTTTCCAGGCTGGAAGAGTAAAGATTCAGTCCCTAAACTGGTTGCTGACTACATGAAGAAAAAATTTGTTCTGGATCCGTTAATAACTGACACGCTTCCTTTAAGTAAAATCAATGAAGGATTTGATCTGCTAAGGACAGGGAAGAGGTAAACGTTGTTTACTTATAAAGGTTCTACACAAATAACCTAAAGGAGCTGTATGGCAACACAGAGTATGACTTCAATGCAGCAAGCGGGGAAGGCAACCCACTATGCCCTTAATCTCACCCAGTGTGTCTCCATGGGTTGCAGCTGTAGTAATAAAGCAGGAAAGGTTTAGCTTTCGGAATGTAGTGGGCCCTGTCTTTCCTTGCAGAGGAACTTTCAGATTCTGGTGTGAGCAGACTCTGGGTGGCAGAGGGAGAAAAGACCACAGAAATAAGGAAGTCTCTGCCCACTGCCCGCTAGAAAAGAGCACACAACCAAGGGAATGCCAAGCTGTAAAGTGCCAGGGGTTAGCTACATCGCATTCCAAGAAACATTTTAGGATGAGGAGCAGGAACACAGGAATAGCCTGTGTACTGGAAGGGCAACTCACCATTCCTCTTGTGACTTAGGGAACAGAGTCCCAGTGCAATTCGTCCTAAAGTCACTGGGTACTTTACCTTGAACTTCAGAGCTTTTCAAAAAGGAAAGTACTTGATATATATATATTTATATACATTGCACACTCAGAATTTAGCTCTCATGCATTCTTCAAATATTGTGGGAGTTCAGCTCAGACTTGGAAATATTGTTTTGCCAGAGACATTTGACAAGATTCACCATGGGAATAATTGAAAATTCTCCATGGCAGAAGTAGGAAGTACATTTGTATATCTTAGTATGTGTGAGGACTACCCTTTCTGAAAGTTCTGTTTATAACTTACACAGGCCGGAGAATTGCATTCATGTTTTCTTTTCATTGACATTTGCCAGCAGTTATTTTAGGTGTTACTTGCTCTAAATATAAAATGCATGTAACAGAAGAAATTAGCCCCTGAGGTTTGTTCTCAAGTTCTAACTATGCAGCATACACTCCATTTTTTGACTGTCCTTATTTTAGATGTTCTGTAAATGTTAGTTTTAGATTTTAGCATAACAACAGGGGAGAGCACTGAGGACAGAGACGCCATCAGCTTTGCTAAAGTACTGACAGTCCACCTGAAGACAGAAGCATGTTGCAGCTGACCATTTTTACTAAGTGAAACACTTCAGTGTTTCAGCCCAGAGTAAGCTATACCGTTCAGAGGTTACCCTTAGAGCCATTTGTAATCATAAAGATGTGTCTAAGCCCCGCTCCGAGGACTTCCCAGGCTATATTTGGTGATTAACTGCCAGGAGCCCTGGGCTTCAAAAGTGAAGGCTTTGCAGTCTTGCATAAATTTTATTCTCTGCATCCGTAGCAAGGTTTGCACACGTGCTCTGTCGTTTCACTGCAAGCTGGGGCTGGGAGGTGCTTGGAGGAGCTGCAAGCTGGCAGGCAAGGAGGGAGTACCCTCGTTGACAGCAATAGCCTAGATTTTCAGAGAAAACAGCAACGTTTTGCTGATGTTAGCCCAAGGGCTTTCCTACAGTCACTAACTTGTCATTTTATAATGCAGCATTCGCAGCGTCCTGGTGTTGTAAGATTCCCAATTGTAAAGCAGCAGATGGCTCAGCACCAGTACAAATTTCGCTATCCTCCACTACAACTGATATGAAGTATAAAACAAGACATTTCAGAAAGGTCTACCGTCACCACCCTTGAATAAAAGGATCAAGCTCAATCCCCAGACTTCAAGCAGTGTTTATAAATGAAACAATCGTTTTCGTCATACCTCTTTCTCCTGATTCTTGCTGGAAATCCTCTGTATTGTGCTGCAATTTTCTTTTAATAGCCAGTTATGAATTACAGGACTTTCTGGTGTCAAAGGTGTTATGAAACATTTGAATTTTTCGAATGGCTTTTAATATGCAATATTTTAATAAAAGAAAAATGAAGGAAACTGTTTCTTTAGGCCTTTATAACACTGCAAGCTTAACAGATTTGTGCATGCAGCTCTGCACAGTAACACTCTAGGTCAGAACTATGTATCCATCCTGAGTGATTTTAGCATTCCATTAGCTGATAGGCAAAGAAATTATTGCAGAGATTAAAATTTATGGTGACCGTGTGTTTGAATTAATAATTTCAGTAAATGATATTTAAGTAAATCATAGACTTAGGTACTGGAGAACGTCTCACCACTGGATATTTTACCAAATTGTCACTTCCAAGCATTTTACATAAAACTGCTGTGGTGGTGTTCTGTGTTGTGGTTTGGTATTTTTTTTAGCTTTGTACTTCTTTCTTGGGGATGTTTTAGTTGTTTTACCAGTATGGGTTTAGATCTTTGGCCAACTGATACAAATGCATCTGATGGTTAGGAAACAATGTGAAGAAATATGTTTGCGCATCAAGTATTGTTATTTGTTTCCATTAAATAAAGGGGAGGTTTCTTAACATTAAAGTGTGAATACCAAGTAAATGGGAAGAAACAGGTGACTGGTACCAGCTTGCAAGAAATCAAACATAAAGCATCTTGCTGCCTTCTGCGTTTGTAACGTTGAAGCAGGATCAGAGGCTGTTTCTGACTCAGCAAACACGGTCAACATCATTGCCTTACCTTTGACAGTACTAATCAGAGCTTGCAGGTGCTCATGTGCATGGCAGCTGGGTGAAAGAGTCTGTGAAGTAAGGCGACTCTGTGCTAATGATGACTGACTGGTTTGTGTCAGCAGGCAGAGTCCTTGAGTGGCCCAGCTAGGTTAATGATTTGTGGATAAGTTTACTAAGACATTAGATTTTAACAGAAGAAAATCCTTAGACATGTATGTGTATAATGAACTCAGCTTACAGGACAATTAAGACCCAATCTTCAGTCCTTTGTTTCTGTGGGGTTACCTGTGTAGTCAGGTAGATCTTTTGTGAACCATAAAATAATTCTTTTCAGGTGCAGTTCAGTTGAAGAGTTCTTATCTCTTTCAAGGCAAGTCATGTGTGAACCAATACTGCAAACTGGATCACTATTCAAAATTGGAGAGGGGTTTTAATTCTACTTAATTGGTCTCATTTGTAGTAACATGGATTCAGCAGAAACAAGAGCATAAAAATATCTCAGTTCTGAAGAGAATTCTAACAAAATGTTGCTGTGGAGGCCAAGCTAGTTTATTCTACCAGCAAAGGTACGTTTATCTCATGACTTAAACACAAGCCAGAGGAGGCCTATTTAAACCTAGCTTACGAGGACAGAAAGGAGGAGTACGGAGAGGTAAAATATCCCCCGTATGCCAGATACACGTTTTGTCCAAGGCATTCCCTACTGCATGAAGGGTACAGAATATAACAGCAGTCTTTAGAGTTGAAGAAGGAAAAAAAACAGAGCGAGGGAATAAGGTACAATGAACCTTCTTGCTTCTGTCCTCTTCAGGATCATGCAAAGCCCATTGCTGTTGTTGTAATCTGCCAAGCGTAGTAAATACCTACTGTTACTATCTTTATCAGGATAGTTGCTGAGGCCCAAAACAATAAAGGCAGCAATCTGCCTTTTATAAGGCAGCAATCTAGTTCTGCCTTCACGTGGAGGAAGGAAGTGGCTTATGACTCTGGGGAACATCAAATAGTTCATACCCTCCTTGCGCATTTCACCCTGCAGACCCCCATCCACGCTCAGCTGAAGATTGCGTGACTGTGCAGCTCTGGACTGCGTGTTTCTGACAGACCTTGCAATGGCTCTCTGACTCTCAGATACTCCAGGTGGGTTCAGGGCCACATACAGTGGCTCTGCCTGAGCCTCCATTTTAGACCTTTGCTGTCAACGACCAGGGTCCACACTCCCCATTAGAGCACAATTTGACCACTAGCACATGACGGCACTATGAAAAATCCAGTAACTCCCCCAGAGACGAACTCTGTGTAACAAAGCACAAATGGTGCTTCCTATACCAGTGTTTGCTGAACACGGCTCAGCTTCATGTACGGCTGAGCATTCCTGTGTTTCTGCCCTCCCACCACATCCCACCTAGCCAGCACGTTCTACAGGCAGCAGCACAGGACAGTCATATAGCTCCAGCAGCACGTGCTCCAGTGTGTAGAGACGCGTGCTGTGCCACTCTGGTTTTACATGCTTGTAAAATCACCCTGCCTTATCAAAGGCAAATGATCATTCCCACACAGCATAATCCCCGCTATTGCTTCCAGGTTATCAGATGCAGAGCACAGACCCAAGTAATAAAAACCACCGTGCTGCACAGATAATTGGGAGATGACCGTCCAATGTTTTGTTCAAGGGTTGTCACATGTTTGGCTGCTCAGAACAATTGAAGCATTTTTCTCTTGCAAGATACATAAATCATACCACAAATCATGATTTTTTTTAACACAACAGGCAGACGAGGCTGAATAATGAAAAATCTTTAAAACTTCATTCTAAATACCTTTATTCCTGGGAAATTGTACAGCACCAGTGCTCACAGTCTGATGGAGCCTATGAAAGCCACACAAAGAAACCTATGACAAAGTAGAAGTTTCCTGGGAAAAAATGCTGGAGATCCCTGTGCACCTAAAACATAGATAAGAACGATCCATAACTGCATGGCCACGATAGTGCCAGGTACTCACCTCCATGACAGGGGCACGGCAGTACCTGGCCATCATCACGCAGAGCTTGGGCCTGACCAGCAAGGCTGCGGAATAGGCTACGCAGCAGCACTTCCACGTGACTGGGCCCACTGTCACCCCACAGGGCCACCATGCCCCAGGGAATAACCCAGCCAGCTGCTGGGGCACCGTGGGGTGCTTTAACCCCAGCCGGCAACTAAGCACATGCAAGCAAGGCAAAACGAGGCATTCATTGGGGTGCTTCTTGCTATAGCCGTTCCTGTAACTTATCCACAGATGCTTCGGGGTGTCCAGCTCTTGCATGGACTCGCCCACAGGTCGCAGTCCCTTAGCCCCGAGTTCCCACTGGAGTTCCAGCCTGTCCAGTACATTGGCACAGAAACTGCAGCGATGCCCTGGCCCTCTGCCAGACCAGGTGCATGGCCATTTCTGTTATCAAAATCTTCCCGAACACAGCAGTGTAAGAAGACAAGCAGTGCACAGCACAGCAATCAGCAAAAGCAAAAAGCAGCCACTAACGAGCACAAGACTCTAATACACAGTGAGGCAAGCAAGCACCAAGGCAGGCACAGGAGCAAGGCAATTAATAGCTCAACAGTAACACCAGCTATAAAATTGATCCTGCACATTCCAATCAAACCTGCTGTTACTGCAAAACCTTTGAGCCCCACACTGGGTGCCAAAAAGGGCTGTCATGGTTTAACCCCAGCCGGCAACTGAGCCCCCCGCGGTGGGATGGGGGAGAGAATCGCAAAAGTAAAAGTGAGAAAACTCGTGGGTTGAGACAGAGACAGCTCAATAGGTAAAGCAAAACCTTGCGCACGAGCAAAGCCAAACAAGGAATTCCTTCACCACTTCCCATGGGCAGGCAGGTCTTCAGCCATCCCCAGGAAAGCGGGGCTCCATCACGCGTAACAGTTACATAGGAAGAAAAACGCCATTGCTCTGAACGTCCCCCCCTTCCTTCCTTCTTCTTCTTCCCCCAGCTGTATATGCTGAGCGTGATGCCGTATGGTGAGGAATATCCCTGTGGTCAGCTGGGGTCAGCTGTCCCAGCTGTGTCCCCTCCCAACTCCTTGGGCACCCCCAGCCCTCTTACTGGTGGGGTGCTGTGAGAGGCAGAAAAGGCCTTGGCTCTGTGTAAGCGCTGCTCGGCTATAACCAAAACAGCCTGGCCTTATCATCACCACTGCTTCCAGCACAAATCCAAAACAGAGCCCCACACCAGCTACTACAAAGAAAATTAACTGTATCCCACCCAAAACCACCACGCCAGCAGGGCTGGGGAACAACCCGCCCAGCAGCACTTGCACTTCCACGCAGCCAGAGCCGCTCTCACACCACAGGGCTGACATCCCCTGGGCAAGAGCTCACCCAGCCGCCGGGGCACGCTGGCCTTGCCCATCCACAACGGTGAAGCTGGGGACAGCCCCAGGGGATTTGGGAGTTTGGAGTTCAGCCTGCCAACAGCAAGGGCTGCTGCTGCAGACCTTCCTCCTCGCCCCATGAAGCAGGGCTGGGACACGCCGTAGCAAACCCCAACACAAACCTCCCCAGGCAGAACCCTGTACACTTAACCGTGGTGGTTACATCACGCACGGGGCACCCACCTTAGCCTGCTCCTCCAACAGTGTCCCATCACCCAATCTCCTACAAATCACCTGGCTCGATGCCTTAGCAGAAAACAGCTCTGCGGGAACCAGGAGAGCCCGGGGCAGCGAACCCCCCTCTCAAACCTGGTTACACTCGAGTGAAACAAACCTGGCCTTGGAGAATCCCCGCTTCCTGACACATTCTTCCTTATTACCCAGGGGAAAACCCCTCCAATACCTCACACTGTTAAACTTCACTCCAAAAGGCCATGTGTGTTTGCCCACCATACCGTTCTTCCACTGAATTTTTGTTCTTTTTTTTTTGATTTTTAATCCTTTTGCAAATACCGTGGGGTGAATGGCTGCCAAGTCAAATGCTACCTCTTGGCAAGAAGGGGACCCCGAGGAAGCCCCAGCGGTCCCACAGATCTCTTCCTTCTGCACCTGCCAGAAACAACTGGAGGAGAAAAACCTCGCCGAGCTGTCCGTGCCTGTCAGGCAGGAAGGGCAGGGCATGGCCCGGCCCGAAGGCACAGCCACCAATAAACGCCTCCACAGAGGACTTCTGCCCGCTAGCCATCTCCCTGCCACTACCCATCTCTTCTGCTCCACACTCGCTGTGCTCCTCAGCCACCGTCCGGCTCTGGACACACATTAACCACCGCTGTGCTCCTCAGCAGCCAGCTCTAGACACACATTAACTACCACTCCCCGCTCTCCAGCGACGGTCCCACGCCAGCACTCCCTCCACGCTTCCCGCCTCTCCCTTCAGCTGCGCACGGAGGCTGCCCAGCACTGCTCCGGCTTCACGGCCCCACCGTTTCACAACACGGGGCTTCGGCTAGACGGGCGACCGCTTCCTTCCAGCCTGCTGCAGCGACGGCAACAGCTCTGCTAGGACCACATGGCCACTGCTGGAAAAGTAAGGACAATGCCTTTCCCACCTTCCTTTCACTGGTGCTCTGCTCTCCAGGAAGCATTCTGCAAATGCCTCAGCCTGCGCACCTCTGCTGCAAGACCCCTTTCCTCTGACCTCACTCCCCCAACTGCTCCAAACCCCTTTCATTTACACGAGCTTCTGTGTTCATACGACTGCACGTGTCGGTACCCGCGTTAGGTAGTGCATTCCTCTCCTGTTCCGACCAGCAGCTCAGCAACGAAAATGCTGAATCCCTAGCGCCCTGAAGAGCACCCTCCTGCTCAGCCCGGCTCTGTGCTCCCGCTTTGGCAGGGAAACAGCTCTTCAGATCTGCTCTTTTGCAGCCACCCGTCCCTTGCATTCAGCCTTGTCCCTGGCAAAACCCCTTTCAAGCTGCAAGTGGAATATTGCTGACATCAAACCAGCTCTGTGTCGATCGGCTCGGGGTTTAGCAGATGTCACACACAAATCATCCCTTTGGCAAGGGAAAAATTACCCAGTTGCCAGCCAGATGGGGACTGGTCCTCAACCCCTCTTAGGTACCTTCAAGCCCAGCATCGTACAAGACTGACAGCAAAGCTCTTACAGGCATTTCCACTAGGTAGGTTCCACCCACCCCATCAGACCACAATCTGTCCGTTAGCATATGACACCATTATGAAAGCTCCACCAAAGCCATTAAAACCCCAATAATTTCTTAAGGATACACCTCATACTCTTTGTGTGACGAAGAACAAATGGTGTCTCCTCAGACCTTAAACCAGGCAGTGTTCATTGAACATCACTTGGCTTCGTGTGCAGCTGAGCGCTACCGAGATTCTGCCCCACTGCTCTAGGGATCGTAGGATGACCGTCCCCGACCGCGCGCCAAAGGCAAACGCACCCATGCAGCTTGATCCTCTCTGTTGCTTCCAGGCCATCAGATGCAGAGCTGCTGTTGCCTGGGCCGTGGACAAACCACTCTCTGTTGAGGAGGTGGAGGTTGCACCTCCAAAGGCAGGTGAAGTCCGGATGAAGGTAAAGACACATGGTTCACTACTTCTTTCTGCCTTGTGGGATCTGCCCTTTCTATGGCTAGACCTTCAATAACCCATCAGGGTCTGTGTCCACCCATGGGCTTTAACTGTCCACAGCAGCCTGAGCTGCCCTTGACCAAACATCTCCCACAGCTCTCGGCAGTGACCCTGTTCAGTTCACCAGAAAACAAGTCTTCACTGGACAACCAGACTCTGGCACACCTGCACACAACAGAACACTTTGCTCTCCCCGCTAACGCATGCCAGCCTGTTTCAGACACAACAACCTGGCATTTTCCATTCCCAGAACCCTGGGAGCCGGAGACACTCCACAAGCGAATCCCAAGCTCCTACAGCACAGTGCAGAGGAAGCCCACATGAAGCATTCAGTGCGAGCAGAACAGGAAAGCCCAAGCTGGGCACAGTCTAGTGTCACAGGGTGGCAGCCCCAATTGTCGTTGCGAAGCGTGACACCCTGTGAAAATTACTTCCACAAACTGACTTAAGCAGAGGCCGCTTCACCTACTCTTTCCTCTCCAAACAGATTGTGGCCACGGGCATCTGTCGCACCGATGACCACGTTTTGAAAGGTTGCTTTCCAAATATGGATTTCCCAGTTATCCCAGGCCACGAAGGAGCTGGGATTGTGGAAAGCGTTGGAGAAGGAGTGACCTCTGTGAAACCAGGTAACAGACACGCACACAAACACAGGCCCAGGATGCAGCTCTCCAACAGGCAGCACCTTCAGGCCTGCCCAGAGAGGGGCACCTAACATGAGATGTGCATCATTCCAGGTGACAAAGTCATCCCCGTTTCCCTTCCTCATTGCGGTGAATGCAGCTTCTGCCTGAATCCCGAATCCAACTACTGCCTGAAGTCCCAGTGAGTTTGATTGGCCTGCCCCAACAGGGCTGGCTGTCCATCAACAAGTCAAACACCCCCATGGGGGCCAGACTTGATGCAAAACAAGTGCTTGTGCCTCCCAACAGCTTCTCCGAAACACAATGCCTGCTGCCTGACAAGACCAGCCGGTTCACTTGCAAAGGGAAACAGATCCACCACTTCCTGTGGGTCAGCACCTTTGCAGAATACACCGTGATCCCCGAGTACGCCGTTGCCAAGATAGATGCCGCTGCACCTCTGGACAAAGTCTGCTTGCTCGGCTGTGGGTTTTCCACAGGCTACGGGGCCGCCGTCAACACCGCCAAGGTTGGTATTCAGGTGTGTCAGGTACAAGCACCCGGCGGCCGCCCTCGCACCTTCACTGTCCCTGTGCAGCAGAAATCTCCTCTTCACAACAGAGGCTCACAGGGCCCCATGTTGTGCAGGTAAAACCAGGCTCCACCTGTGCAGTCTTCGGCCTCGGAGGAGTTGGCCTCTCTGTTGTCATGGGCTGCAAGGCAGCTGGAGCTTCCCGCATCATTGCTGTTGATATCAACAAGGACAAGTTTGCCAAGGCCAGGGAGCTGGGAGCCACTGACTGTGTCAGTCCTCAAGACTTCAAGAAGCCCATCCAGGAGGTGGTCATAGAGATGACCGGCCATGGCGTGGACTACTCCTTTGAGGTCATCGGGCTCACAGATACCATGGTAGGTGGCATTTCAGATCCTCTCCTCCCTCTCACCTCATTCACAGGCTCCCGTCAGGGCACAATTCATCCGGCACACGGTTCCTTGCCTGCTGCCTGCGCTGCTGGGCCCATCTTTGCTCGGAATGGCAGTCCATTGGCTTTGGGAGAAAACGATGTGCAAGTCTTAAAACAGGCACTGAGCTCTCTATGGCTGCTGCGCAAGGGAGTACGTGTTTTCAGGTTACCAGGGAGGGGCAGATGAGGGCACAGAAAGAATGCTTTTCTGAAACTCATCAGCGTGTCCCCTAAGTNAAACGATGTGCAAGTCTTAAAACAGGCACTGAGCTCTCTATGGCTGCTGCGCAAGGGAGTACGTGTTTTCAGGTTACCAGGGAGGGGCAGATGAGGGCACAGAAAGAATGCTTTTCTGAAACTCATCAGCGAGTCCCCTAAGTCACCTGCCTGTCCCACCAGACTGCTGCCCTGGCTTCCTGCAATATGAACACGGGCATCTGTGTGATGGTTGGGGTAGCAGCATCTGGTTCAACGATTTCCATTGATCCTATGCTTCTGCTGTCTGGGCGTACATGGAAGGGTTGTCTGCTTGGAGGTATGAAACTTAGGAAAACATTTTAGACATTTCAGCCCTTTCCTTCCAAATGTCAGTAGAATGAGTACCCTTCAGGGCATATTAATAACTCTCCCCTTGAAAGAGTTTTGCCATCTGAGCAATGTCCTCAGCTCTAGGAAAAAAGACACTCTTCCTCCTAGTTGTTATTCACAAACCTCTTGGTCACAAAGCATATTCCAAGCTTGGCAATGTCCCGGGAAGCCGCTTCAAGATAGTTTTCTAGAAAAACCCCACTAAAGAGGAGCATTGCTCTTCCACTCTTTGTATAGGCATGAAACATGCTAATAAACCTGTCACTGTTTCGTACGGTTCAACACACACAACTGTCCATGCTAACCCACTCTCATCCCAAGGAGAGGAAAGTTTCTCACAAGTTAAAGGCACCAGCAGTGGTCACTCAGTGCTGACACTCACAGCAAAAATACCTTCCCAAAACAGCATTTTCTGATCATTCACTGCAGGTGCTTTCTCCCATTTCTAGGTCGGAAGGCAAGAGAGTTTATCCCCAAATTAGTCTCCAGCTATATGCAGAAGAAATTCAACTCGGACTTGCTGATCACGCACACGCTGCCATTTGCTCAAGTGAACGAGGGATTTGAGTTGTTACGTGCAGGAAAAAGGTGAGACCCTGATGAGCAGGAGCGGGGCTCTGCAAACGCCATCGCCACCTAAAATTCAAATGGCTCAAACACTCCAGCCTGCTCCTGAACACTCCCAACCACAGCACTGGTAACTCCTCACTTCCTTTCCCTTTTTCAGCATTCGCAGCGTCCTCCTCTTTTGAATGAGACAGCCACGGGAGGCTAAGTGGAGGGACCAGCGGAGCAGAACACCTCCCTTCTAGCACAGCACCTCACTTTGTGGGGCGCAACAAGACGAGAACGAGGAACTCACTGATACTAGTGCTGATGCCCATGCCCCTGTGCCCAGCAAGACCTGGAAGGATGCCTCTAGCAAGAAAACACTTTACTAATAAAGGGTTTTGGCCAAACTCGTCTCGTGCAGTGCGCTCCATCAACAGAGGTCCCATGGGGCAGGAGGAGCTCTTCTTCATGCCGCAGGCCGCTCCACCATAGCCATTGTCTCAGCAGAGAGCAACTGCCTTTGCCCCCTCCACTGATGCTGCTTCTCACCTCCATGACAGGGGCACGGCAGCACCTGGCCATCATCACGCAGAGCTTGGGCCTGACCAGCAAGGCTGCGGAACAGGCTGCCCAGTAGCACTTCCACGTGACCAGGCCCACTGTCACACCACAGAGCCACCATGCCCCAGGGAATAACCCAGCCAGCTGCTGGGGCACTGTGGGGTGCTTTAACCCCAGCCGGCAACTAAGCACATGCAAGCAAGGCAAAACGAGGCATTCATTGGGGTGCTTCTTGCTATAGCCGTTCGTGTAACATGCAACTGCAATCACGGGTTACAACAATTTAAAGATATTTCCATTACAGTCTTCACCCCTGGCCCTTTTGCATCAGGCCATAGGGTTGAACGTTGTAATGAACTCCTCTCCTTGCCCCTGCTCCGGCTTGGACTTACCCACAGACTGCAGTCCCTTAGGGGTGCACCTGCTCCACATGGAGCCTTATCTGTGACCCTCTGCCTCTCCAGGGGTGTACCTGCTGCGGCATAGACTTCTCCACAGCATCAGTGTCGTGGTTTGAGCCCAGCCAGAAACAAAGAACCATGCGGCCACTCGCTCACGCCTCCCCCACACCGGGATGAGGAGAAAATGTAGCGAAACCTGGTGGGTCGAGACAATGACAGGAAGGGTTCACTCACCAACGATGGTCACAGGCAAAACCAGACTCAACGTAGGGAAAAAAACCCTCGATTTAATCAGTTATCAATCAAAGCAGAATAGGCTAAGGAGACTCGAAAAGCCAGACCTTAAAAAAAACCACCTTCCCCCATCCCTCCCTCCTTCCCAGGCTCGAGGCACCTCACTCCCCATGTCTCTACCTCCTCCCTGCTCAGCACCGGATACCAAACACTCCTCTCCAAAACACTGGATACAAAGAGATGTGATAAAGCATTCAGACTGGCAGTTTATTACGAGTCACACACCTGAATACAACAAGAATGAAATTTTTGGTTTTCAGAATGTAACTGTATGTGTAACAACCTTTAATGTAATAAATATCCTCTTTCCAGGATATTACTAAAGTCATTTGGGTTGTCACCTTATCAAGCAAAAAGTACGC
Organism: Steatornis caripensis; assembly: GCA_013398225.1. NCBI lineage: Eukaryota > Metazoa > Chordata > Aves > Caprimulgiformes > Steatornithidae > Steatornis > Steatornis caripensis. The sequence continues at coordinate 3,537 of VZSC01000057.1, read as the reverse complement.
TATCTGATACTTAAAATAAAAAACATACAAAGTCTTACAATTTGGCTGACTCCTTACAAATCAGCAATTTGTGGAGTAACACTTGACTGCTAACACAGCAGCGAAGGTATCCTGACCAAACACTTCTATTTAACCAAAACTCATAGCAAAGACAACCAAAAAAATACCAGCAGCGCACATGTGCCATTTAACTAATAATAAGTCTAGTGCCTTTTCTTATGTTCAGCAGCTATCCCACAAAACCAGCGCGTTGTTGGGGCACATTTTATACTGTATTCAGAGTATTCAGGTTACTAATATCACTGCATCAGTATACTAGTGCTCAGTGGGGTGGCTATATTTAGTCTGGGCAGATACAGAATACTTGGCAACAATTAGGCATTTGAGGGATGTTATGTTTTCAGTGAATTTCCCGTACTCGTGAAACATTCATCAGTCAGATTTAAAATCACAGTTTTTGTGAAATACGTATGTGTCTGATAAGGGAAGAAAAGCGTCAGAAAAGAAAGCGTGACCACCGGCTTGAAAATTAAAGTGGGGAATCAGGCAGAAAATCAGGCAGGTGTCTAATCTTGGATCAAATTCTGTTTTCTTGTAACCTGATTTATTAATTAAATTCAGTTTGTTCACAGAACTTGGTTTTATAGATTTTGTTGCAGTTTGGAAGAGTGTGGAGAGTGTACCAAACCTGGTGTGCGACTATACAGCAAAGGAATTTTATTTGCCCTTCTTTTGGCACTGAATGTTGGACCTGTAACACTATAATGCCTTTTGACGTCTGCAGAGCAACTCTTATCGCGGTCCGTAGCCCTTTGAACTTTTGGAAACCCCTCAGCACGATCAGCAATTACAGAGCACACCACGAATGCATAAAAGAGTTACCAAAGATTAACAAATTCCATCTTGTCTGCCAATTTACAGTGACATCCACACGTAGCACTCACTTTGCCCTGCTTTAAAAGTTACCTATAATTCTCTTCTTAAGCATGAAACAGTAAGACTGCAGGTAATGAGGTAACACCAAAATAACTCATTACATGTTTCAACTTAGTTCTAGCACTTCCCTACTAAGAAAGCACTACAAGAAGTTCCTCCCAATAAACAATGTTTCCGTAATACTGCATGCGCATCTGCACAGCCTTAGCCTTATACTAGCGACAAGTCTATAGAAAAGCAATTGATTAGCAGAGTAACTGTAATAAACACATCAATAGATTTGTGCAGGACTGGGAAAAAAAGCCACCACGCTGGTAGGTTAGAAGCAAACCATCTCCTCCCTCTGTACCGTCATGGGTGACAGTTCTAAGTTTCACAGAAATGTTTATTTTTCGTTTTTGAAAAAATGTAAACCTAGATGAAACAAAATTTCACCACTACAAAATAACTGTGCCTCAAGTCAGTGGTGACTTGCCTTTTAGCAATTCTTTTGACCTGTTGCGATGTGAAAAAATTGCGTCGGCACATCCGCACAGTGACGAGTCCTGCCGCTACGGTGGCACCAGCCGGTGGTTGCCCGCCCCTGCTTGCTCTGCACAACACCGCCAGCCTCCAAACGTGTGTGGCGAGTTGGGTTTCGGCGCAGCTCGAGTACCCGCCCGCCGCAGACACCTGCAGCCCAGGATTGCCACCAGCTCCACAGAACGTTCTGGCATCCTCATCCTTAACCGCTGCTACCACCCTTGGCATGATGGATGCCAGGGAGAAGCCATTCGGCTGCCCTGTTCTCCAGCCGGCCAAAGCACCGCTGTGGACTTCCCAGCAACTTGGAGACTCTCCCGCCCCCTTGATAACAGTCGATAACTGGGCAGGACTTCAAATTTCACCAGGCAACTAGGGAGCTCCTCAAATCCTGCTTGATTCCGAAAACATGACCGGTTTCACAGCTGACCAAGTAATTACATTTGAAAGAGCAGCAAAGACACTTATACATATCAGAAGAAAATGCTGCCGAGCGCAAGCGAGGAGGTGCCAGCATAACCCTTCCCCCACTTTCATCTTTAAAATTTCCTTGCATAGTTAGCTTAATATTAACATATCAGCATCAGCTTTTTGTCTTTTGATTTTTAATGAAAGCAAACATTTGAGAATATTTAGTCACAAAACTCCCCAAATCACTTATTTCCATACCTAAAATATTAAAAGTCTTTCAGTGCCTCATGTGTCTCTACCACAAAACCGTGAGGGTCGCTTTCATACTTACCTTGAATTCATCTAATTAACATGGGCCTTTGTTGCGACGAGTTATTTTACTTCAGTATACTTTAGTATTACGCGAGGATTAATTAGTGAAATTATTCCTAAAGTTTTTCCCTTGGAACCAACCATTTCTCGAAATACTGGGTAATATTTTAAACTTATGTTTGTATTTACAAAGCTGGAATGCTTTAACTAAGACTTTTCCAGAGAAACATCAACCAGCTTTGAACATTTTAAATTAAAACAACTCTGATTCCTTAAATGTTTCCATTTTTTGATATTTGCGCTTTAGAAAAATAAATTGAAGCTGATTTGAAGAACAACAAGAATTTTTTTTTTTTTTTTAATGCTACACAAGTATTATCCTTCAGTACGTCACAGGAAACTTAAACCAGAATTCAGAAGGATGGTTTTGAGAGCAATGCCCCACAAAAGGGCTGCTACACCCAAGCATCCACAGCTGAAACGTGGGCACAGATTATCCCAGGCTTAACGGGGTTGTTCTAACGGAATGTATCTATCAAAACTACCAAAATTACACTGGTTTTGTTTGGGAAATTGTATTAACAGGGAAAAAAAAAAATACCTCTGGGTCAATCCAGCACCACTTCTGTTTGGGGAAAACGAAGCAGGCAACGTTTGTGTGGACGCATTTCAGTTTTGCCTGTGGGGAGGCACGTGAGCTGCCCCCCGCCCCGCCTCGCCTCGCCTCGCGCCAACCTGAGCACCAGCGCGTGAGGCTGCAGCCGGCCGTTACCACGCCTTATCGTCGCCTCCTCGCGCTGACGGCGGCAGACGGCCGGCGTTTGCCGTTGGCACTCCGACTACTCCCTGGTAGCGCCCTTGCCAGCCCAGCTTTAAACCGTGACACCACCTAGCGTCAGCTTTCCTGAGCCCACGGATTTAATTTGCCATTTTAGCTATGTTAATGTTCATGTTCTTTATTAAATGCTATAGTTGTTTATGCCGCGGTACTAAGGTTTCTTTTTCCCCAAGCAGGTGCTGTTGTCTGACTGTGGTACCTGCCGAGCTTTGTTAGCGCGTCACTGGAAAATAAAGATCCCGCTTCTTACCGACGGGGGGGCTCGGCTCCCCCCTCCCGTTCCTCACGCACCCCCACCTCTCGTGTAAAATCCCAACGGCCCGCCGCAGAACCGCTCACCCGTTCTCACACAACCACGCCAGTAGATCTCCCGAGCGGCCCTTCCTTCCCCACGCAGAGAATTAAGGTTCTCAGAAAGAGAAACAACACCGCGAGCAGGTTAACCATCACATCTCGTAGCAAAATAGCCCCTTCGCTTCAAAGACGAGGCGGCCCGGCCCCGGCCCCGGGCTCGGTCC